>BQNB010017970.1:0-69014 GCA_026074375.1 Tanacetum coccineum
GATTTAGAAACAAACTTTAAATTCCATTGATTTAAAACATTACAAGGAAAAACTAAAGTACATTAAGCTAATTTAAGACTAAAAATAAGCTGAAAAAAATAACTAGGTAAAAAGACTAAGTGCCTCAATGGCTTACAAAGGAGCCTATTTATACTAATCGAAGGAAGGTTCTAGGTCTTGTGCTTCTTTGCTGAGAGGGCACAAGCCTGTGTTTCTTGTGTGAGAGAGGTCTCAAATCAATCGTAGCCCTCCATTTTGAGTAGTCCCCAAGCTCAATGATCTTGTCCATCAAATCTTTGTCTTCATTTGTGGACGAATAGAAATGCAAGGGATTGCCAAGGTGGCAATTGGTGGGATAAGGTGTGGGGTGTGTAGACAAAGTGGAGAAGAAAGGGGAATAGTGTTGGGGTTTTGGCGGGTAGTGAGGACAGACACACGTTTGGTGTGGGAGATGATGAACAGTTGTTCCCGGGTTATTTTGAAGTTTGGATAATGTCAGGAAAGGTCCCTGAAAGTTATACATTGTATTGCAAGTATAGTCCTTTGGTGATACAACTTTAGTCCTTGGAGTTATATTTATGTTTGCACCGTTAGTCCTTTTAAGGACTAACGGGGGTGTTATAAAGGGTAACGGGTGTTATAAGGGGATTGTTGGGCTTGGTTAATTGGGCCGGTTATGGTATTAAAAGGACTTGGGATTTTATTTATGGTTTAAAGGTTTATAAGGATATAAGTGGGCTTTCCCGGGCCCACTAAGTGGGTACGGGTAGGCCCACTTTTGGCAGTTTAGGTTTTCGGGTTCGGTTTTCGATGCTCTTTCCAAATCCACTTCTCGGGTTGACTTTGACTTAATTTGACTTTAACTTTTTGTTGACTTTTGGCTTTGACTTGACTTTTCTTTCACGCTCTTTCCGTTCTCGTGCTCGGTTTTGTCAATTTGGCTTCTATTTTTGTCCTTTTCTTGGATATCCATTTCCTGCACAATACAAATACAAAACATATAAATACAATGTATTTTTGGTACGTTTTTAGTTATTTAAGTCTGATTTTAGTGGTCAAAGGTATGTGTAATTAAACACATACCATGTATGAATTAAAGAGAAGGGAGAAATGGAAGAATGTAGAGGAGACTAGGAATTCACCAATCCCCACACCAATTAGATCTCTTAGGATTCATACTAATCTCGTATCTTCGGATACTGAGAAACTCCAGGAATTGACGGATACTCCTCATACTACATCATCATCAAGTTCACCTCACAAAAAGTTAACTAAAACGAATCGCCTTCTATTATTGTTCAAGACAAAACCTACTCATTTTAAACGCTACAAGAGCTTCTTTCACGAGTTACAAGGACGTTATGGTTAATTGTTTGCACATTTACGGGCGAGGTTCATGCCAAGAAAGTCATTCGATACACTTGCTGATAATCTTCATGATGTAATGGTTGAGACATTACCCACTATCGTAGACAAACATGTTAAGAAGCAAGTTATGCAGCAAGTTCCTGAACAAGTTCAAAATCAAGTTCCAGTGTATGTTGCGGAAGGGTTGATTCTGGAGAGGCAAAAGGCTAAAGAAGAGACTGAAAGATTGATTGCTAAAGTGATTTTGCAGGAACGTGGAAATATTCAAGCTCAAATCTCGACACAAATTAAGATTGCAATTGCCAATGTCATTCCTTCTCAAGTTGATGCATCTGTTCGAAATTATATGTCTGGCCATATTCTTCATGTTCATCCAGCTCGATCATAAACATCCTCTATTCCAGAACAACAATATCAACTGTACCTTGCTATGAAAGCTGATCCTCAATTACAACAACAAGACATAGCAATATGGTTGGCTCTCTAGATGAAGTTTGAAAGAAATACAATACTACAAACTGCATGTAGAACTCCTGCCGTTCGCCCAAGAGATCAGGACGATCCTCATGATGATGCTCATCTTGAGGGGGATAATAGTGCAAAGCGGCAGAAGACATCGGAGTATGAAGCTTATGTATCTGGAAAGTCATCATCTAGACAAGTTTTTCAAGAGGAACAAGCTCCATCAACTTCAGAAAATAAAGAGCAAGATGATGATTTTGATTTTTGGACTGACTCTTATGCTTCAGATGATGATGAAATACCAACAAAGCAAGTATCACAAGACATTATGGAAGAAGTATCCCTGACCATTGATGAAGCTAAGCTGAGAAAGATGGCTGATGAGATGCTGAGACAGAGATGTACTCCAGGAGATGAGCATCAGTATCACATTGATCAGATGAAGAATTTCTTGAAGAGTGACATTGTCTGGGAGAGTAGAAAAGAAATTCTTGTCTCTCCATATCCACTAAAGACCACACCATTGGTTCATAGCTGTCAAAAAGATCCTGAAGCTCTAGCACTATATCTGATTAATCAAGACCTTTTGTATTTGAAGAAAGGAAATTCTGGACCCGAGAAGATAGTTTTGTCACTTCACAAGTTTCCAGCAATTATCTTCTACGATGATGATATTGAAGAACGAACTTCCAGATGGGTGAATAAGAGTGTAAAGAAATTCAATCCTTATGCTCGATATGGTGTTGAACATTGGAAGAATCCTCATGCGAAGATCTTCTACATAAGGAAACAGAAAGAGCCTGGAAAACCAAAGGAAGAGATTTATTCAAATTCAAAAATCGTTCAAGTCATCAAGACGTACTAGGAATTGGGTCATGAACACAAGTTTATCATAGAGATTGTTGCAAGAAGAGCTAATGATTGCATCGTATCAATTACCGAGCCTGATTACAAGAATCTTAACAAGAACGATATTGAGGACATATACTTGTTGATTATGAATGGCAAGATACCGGATTATGCAGATACAGGATTGCTATGGTCTTTATCAGTCTTTATTAGAAGTTCAGTGATATGGGAAAGAGTGCATGACTTCCAACTTAGAATTGAAAGCTATCAACAGAAGGTTAATCTCACTGCACCAACAATAACTTTCCCAGGAATTGAAGAGCATGATATGTTCTCCATCATCTATGAGCCTGTGCATGGAATTATTTACAAGAATAGTAAGAAAGAGAAACGGGCGATGAGACATACAGAAATTCATAAGTTTTATAATGCAATGTTAAATAGAGTGTTAAAAGGTCTGAAGAGTTATAATAATGATGTCAAGTATGGATACGTACAAAAAGATCTCACCAAAGATGAAACAGAATACTTGAAGTTGTTTAAAGAAGAGATTAAAGAAAGATTGAAGCATCGAAGGCAGATGAGAAGATGGGAGATGTACATGAATGGAAGACCACTTGGATTAAGAAGATAACGCCCTGAATAATCGACCCTTAGGGGGAGATTGTTAGGATTATTAAAAGTGTCGATTATGTGATTTTGTATTATTTAAGTCATTAGTGTTTCTTTTGATAATGTCAAAGTAGTTTGTAATAAGGTATATTATGCAAAAGAATGAAATAGCATAATTACCAAAGTCTAGGGACTAGATGTGACAAGTTAGGAAAATAAGGAAGGGAAGCCTCTTTCCCTCACCTATAAATACCCCTCTAATCTTTATTAGAGGGTGATGCATTTTGTAACAAACTCTTCTATTTTCCCTCCATTTTAGATCATTTGAATTTCAAATATTTGTCATTCTCTACTATTCTCTCTATGCATTCATGTTCGATATGATTGATTCAAGATTCATGTGACCTATCACATCTCATGGAAGTAAACAGGGTATCATCTTGAGTAGTGTGCCAAAATATCTTGTTTCTCCTTGAAATAGACAGATCCTTTGACATGAAGTAATCAATGATGATCTTTGTGAATCTGGGATATGACATCTTGTTTGTCTTCTTAGCATCTTTGTACTCAATCTGGAATAGTAAGTCTTCCCAGAGTAGATACACATAATCAATATTCTTCTTATGGAACATACCCTAGAGAATTTGAGCACGGGACAGACGAATCTTGTCCATTCCAGTTTCTTTACCACTTAAGCACTTGTTGATGACAGTAGCAAATGCTCTCCATGGTTGATGCAAGTAGTCAACATTCACATCAGTGAGATAGGTGATGTCTCCAGTGTGCCCAAGATCTCTTATGAAAGAGAGAATGTCTTGTTCCAGTGGGAGGTCTTCAAAGACTTGTCCTGGAATTTTAGGACAAAACTGGAGAATGTCTCTGAATATATCAACATCGAGAGAGACTTTCTTCTTGTTAATAGTGAATCTGATGGATGACCTATGAACAGAAGCTGTAGCCCAAAATTCTTGCATGTAAATAGCAGGAACATCTGCAGTGATCAGGAATGCACGGTAGAATGGAGTGAGAGCGAGAGCATCCAACACCACTTGAAATGTAGCTTCTTTTGGCTTGATGTCAGTCTTGAGTCTCATGTTGCATTTCCCGAACACAAGACGGTCAACAGGGGAAACAATGGCATCATCAAGGGCTTTCTGTTGTACTTGAGTGGTATTCATATTTCTGCTAAGAGTTTGACCAATACAGTTTATATATATAACTAATTTTATATATGAAACAATATAAGGCCCTTTGAATACTTAAGCTTGATCTATGTTGTGACATCATTCAAATGATTAAGCTCAATAAGGCATTTAGCAATATTGAATTAGATCTAATCATCTGAAGGGCAACTTAATTAGGCATAACGTGAAAGGCATTAAGACAACTGAATTAGTGTTTTGGGGAATCCTATTCAAACTAACTTGTAGAGAATAAGGTAACCTAAGACATGTTCAGATATATTTGTTAAACCTTGTTATATAGCATACTTAACTTAATTAGATTGCCTAATTAACCAATTTTAATTAGCTACCTAACTTGAGTTGAAAATTGCCTTCAGAAAAATTCAATCTTAAAATTCCTTAAAACCATTACTAAATCGCCTCCTATTGAGGAATTGATAAATCGCCTCCTAAATAGGATTGATAACTCGCCTCCTTAATCATGTTGTTAACTCTCCTCTTAAAGGGTGTTGTTAACTCGCCTCCTAAAGGGTGTTGTTAATTCGCCTCCTAAGGGGATTTGTTAAATCGCCTTCTGAAGTGAGTTGTTAACTCGCCTTGTGAAGGTGTTTGATAACTCGCCTTGTGAGGGAGTGTTGTTAACTCGCCTTCTGAAGGGAGTTATTAACTTGCCTTCTAAGGGCGATGTTAACTCGCCTCACATAGGAAGTTGTTAACTCGCCTCCAAACATCTTTTTCACAAACATGGTTTTTTAAGCATTAAGAAGTGCACTAATAGCATTTTAAACAGATGTATAACACTTAGATTTATTTATAACAACTTTTAGCTATATAATCAACAAGAATGAACAAAAACGAGCACGTTTAAGCATTATAACACTTTCATTCAAGAAACTACAAACAAGGATGAGATTTAAAGTCTCATATACAATCAAGGATACATATACATACTAGTTAACACAAAACCCACTTATAGTTTTCACTATTTTTCCTAAACCTAAATTTTCGAGTACAATAATCAAGCAAATCTCATTCAAACTTTAACCAAATGAAAAACTGTATTATACGAGTGAATAACACCCCCAACCAAGCAAAACCCCTCAATCAATTTAATGTTTTGCACACTTTTAATTTTGAAGAACCCTAAATCATTTTTTAGGGTTTTTCGAATTAAAAATGCTTAATAACATGATTCGATCAAGAGATAGGTTATGTGGGGTGCGTAGAACAAGTCTCTAGTTATACCTTATGATTAATGATCACTGGGAATGAATATTGAAGGATGGCGATTTCGAGTTTAGGTTGGGAGGGAAAATGAAAATTTTAAAGTGTGTGTTTGTGTGTGTAGAAAACAGGGAGGGTGGAGTGTTATAAAACAAAATTCATTTTTGACACATTCACCCCCTCAAGTTTCATAACCTATGCATTTTTTATATACAAGTTTTATTAGGCAAGTAAAGTTCAACAAATGGCACAAATAGTCCCTAATGTTTTAACTAGCATACCTAAAAATTTATATTTGCACATATATACCCTAAAGGCCTAAACACATAACAGTTAAGGCTCACATAAGCTAAACTTAATTAACTCCCCTTTAATTGATAACCCGTTATTATTTAAAACCTTATCTATTATCACAAGACTGATTTTATGAAGAAGATATTTGACATTTTCTCCCCCTCAAACAGTGACCCATTTTCTATTTAAAGAGCTGTAGTCGTTGTTTGAGTGGTCAAATGTCTTTGAAAAGCATTTTCTGATGAAATATTGTTTAATTTAGAAAACCAAACACCATGAATAATAAGATTTCCCTTGTTTTAACACATAAGCGCACTGACACGTACACTCATGTATTATAGGAAGCACGGGTTGTGATGCAACGTATTCACAAGCCTTTGCAGAGTCATTAAGTAGACCATGCCCGAGAATAAATTCCCATTGAGTGGTCAAGTTTTCTTTTTGAAATACTTGCCTTTAAGATGATGACCGAGTTGCTATCCGAAATAATAGCAAGCCATTTTTGGCATGTTTTTAAAACTTTTGAACTTCTGCTCGAACTTCATTTACAACCTCGTATCATTATTGAATGACATTTCTAAGACCGTAAATATTATCGATTATCAGAAGACATGCCAGAGATACATATTTTTATATTTTTCTGATTTTTTAATTTTTAATTTTGTTTTTGGAAATTTTATATAAAAGAAAAATATTTTTGTGTTTTTATGTTTTATTATGTACATATGATACAGGATATGAGTTACCACCATCACTCATTTGTTTTCTCTGCCAGACGTTTCAACGTTTCTGGAGACATGCTTCTCATACCGAGCTTTTCGATTAAGAAATTGAATTTTCTCTTCGCAAATGTTTGGTGAAGATGTCAGCCAGTTGGTATTCAATCCGAACAAAGTATAGCTCCACGATTCCATTCTCCACTTGCTCCTTTATACGATGGTAGCGAACATCAATGTGCTTGGCTCGTGAGTGTTGAACATTGTTGCAGTATAGAGCAATCGCACTCTTGTTGTCATAGTACAGAGGAATCTTATTGAATTGAAAGCCATAGTCTGTTAGTTATGAATGCATCCATAGGATTTGAGCACAACACCCAGATAAAGCAATATATCCAGCCTTTGTACTCGAGATGGCAGTGCACTTTTTCTTTTTGGACGACCAGCTAACAAGTTTGTCACCTAAGAACTAATTACTTCCTGATGTACTGCGTCTAGTGTCCTGACACCCTGCGTGATCTGCATCTGCATATGCTGTCATAGACATACCGGTATCCTTCGAGTACCAAAGACCTATGTTAATGGTTCCCTTTAGGTATCTAAAGATCCGTTTAACCGTATTTAACTGCTTTTCGGTAGGCTTTGCCTGATACCAGGCACATAAGCAGACTGCATAAATAAGGTCTGGTCTACTAGATGTCAGATACATGAGGGATCCAATCATACCACGGTAAAGTGTAGCATCAATTGGTGTCCCTTGTAGATCTTCATCCAATTTACTCTTTTCTACTATAGGTGTGTCTACAGAATCACTAGTTAGCATACCATATTTTTTAACAATTTTAGAAGCATATTTAGATTGGTTTATAAAGATGCCTCTAGGACTTTGAGAAATTTATAATCCTAAAAACAATGACATATGCCCTATCATTGACATCTTGAACTTAGTGGTCATCTGATTAGCAAACTCATTACACATGGAAATATTAGTAGATGCAAATATTATATCATCAACATAAATTAGTACCAGTAATAAGTCGTTCCCAGCTTGTCGTGTGAAGAGTGTTGGATCAACTGCACCTTTGGAGAATTGTTGTGAGATTAGAAAGCTTGCCAGCATGTCGTACCATGCATGTGGTGCTTGTTTGAGACCATAGAGGGCCTTTTTGAGCTTGTACACATGCGATGGGTTGTCCTGATTAACAAATCCTTCTGGTTGAGAAACATAGACCTCTTCTTTGAGCTCGCCATTTAAGAAAGCCATTTTGACGTCCATTTGGTAGATTGTCATGTTTTTATGAGCGACACGAAGATACGTATGGCCTCTATTCTAGCAACCGGTGCAAATTATTCCTCGAAATCGATTCCCTCTTCTTGTCTAAATCCTTGAGAAACTAGTCTAGCCTTATTCTTTAGTACCCTACCAAATTCATCCATCTTGACCTTATAAATCCACGTTAGTTTGATCAATAACACTTATCTGGACACGACATCAATTCCCAAGCTTTTAGTCTTTGAAATTCATGAATTTCTTCTTGCTCGGTCATTGCTTGTTTAAAGTTCTTAGGTTCTACCGAAGTCGGGAAGGCATCAAAATAACACCACATGGCATCAGTTTAGAGTTGCTTTCTCTTAGAGACAGAGCGAGAAGGATTTCTGATTACGTTTGCTATATGATGATCCTTAGTCCATCTACCAAGGTGTTTAAATGGAGTGTGGGTTTGTCTCACATTCGATGATGACCCTTGAGAAGTTGATTCTTCATGAGGAGATTCATTAAGTGGATCATCACGAAAGATTGGTGTTTTTGGTGATTCTTTAAAAAATTGAGAAATGTTTGGAGATTGTTCTTGTTCTTGTGTTGATGGAGTATTTAATGATGGAGCTTCCTGGTCAATGGATGTTGACACAAGAGAATCGGCTAAAACCACAGCTCTCGGAGCAGCAGCTTCTTGAACTAGAGAAACAACAATTGATGGAGGAGTGAAGTATTCATCGAACATTGGTTGAAACAAGCGATCCAAATCATCTCTTGGTGGTGGAATACAAGGTTGTTGAGAAACAGGGTTTGGAACGAGTCCTGAACTGGATGTTGCAGGAGTCATAGAATGAAGCCCGGGTCCTGAACTGAATTGTTTAGAAGCCATTGCTGTCAGCTCGTCAAATGTCACATGAATTGTTTCAATAATTTTCTGGATTCTTTTGTTATAGATTCTGAACGCTTTCTTTGCAGGCGCGTAACCAAGAAAAATACCAATGTAAGCTCTTGCATCTAATTTACCCAGGTCGTCACTGACATTGGTAGGATAACATAGTGTACCAAAGATATGAAAGAATGATAAATCTGGTTTCTTTTCTTGCATAAGCTCATAGGGAGTTTTGTTGTATTGACGGCGGATTATTGAACGGTTTTGGATGTAACAGGCTGTGTTGAATGCTTCAGCCCATAAAAATAATGGAGCTTTAAAAATATAAACATTGTACGAGCAGCTTCTACAAGAGTTTGGTTTCACCTTTCGACATCGTTGTTCTGCTAAAGAGTGCGGGCAACACATGTTTGATGCGAGATGGTAACATTTTCATAAAATTCACGGAGTGTCTGATTGACAAATTCGGTTCCATTATATGTTCGAACATTACGAACAGTTGTCACACCCTACCAAGGCGGAAACGCGAGGCGCAACGAGAGAGGGAATCATCACAACACATTAGCATCTATATAGAGAAATTAAACATGCATAAAATACAGGGTATAGACATGCAGTGTCATGAAAATACCTAAACACATCAACAAAATCCAAAAGGCGTCTAACATTGAAATAAAGGCAGTTCATGTCAATGTCATGACATGTAAACATTCATACATACAAAACAAATAACGAAATCTAGATAACTAAACTTCGCCAGCTGCCTACGGTCTATCTAGCCAATTTTCCTAACTTTAACCTCATCCTGCTGAATACCTGAAAATGATGCTTATACATCAACCAATGGTTGGTGAGAAACATAGGTTTTCAGACACACATATCTAATCAATTTCCAAAACAATTACTATGATTATAAAACAATACATTTTGCATGACAATTATGCTAACTAACATACAAGCTAACATGTAATTCAATCCAATCAATCACTCAAACACCAAGCAGACGACCTCAATCGCTCTTGGATCAATCCAAATCCTTTTCCCTCTAGCTCAGGCCATGGATACCCCACAAGTATACCTCCTGACTAGGTAATAACACCTTCTACTAAACAGGCCATGGATACCCGCAAGTAACCCTCTTGACTTAGTCTACACATCAATATCACATCACATAACATGTAGCACATAATGCATATCAGTCACATAATAGTCCATGCATTTTCACTAATACATAATCACAGCAATTTAAAACTCATTTCAACACTTGCATTATTTCCATCCCAAGTTTAAAACGTAATAAAAAGTGGGACTATGTAACTCACCTGAATGCTCAAAACGTAACTTCCAATTCCTATCACACAACTATACAAATAAATATACACGGTTACACGCGACCAAGCTAAAAGCTATAGTCTATGTCACACACATATGATGGATATCTATGGTTTTGATTAACCATCATGGGTCACCCTGACACCATGCCCAACCTTAACCACTTCATTAACACATTACACTAGTCAACTACAATTTATTTAGAATTACAGAATTTTAGTGTATCTTTACTAACTTAAAAACCTTACTTTCTGACCTCCATAAATTATACCAAAAATCACCTAAGTTCATTTATGAGTTTAATAACTACCTTGTGATTCCCAAATGCTCATTACATGTGCAACTACTCCAAATAAAATCCAACTTTAAAACTGTCCCAATTCGGATCTCATTGCACACTAAAATGTATGGCCCTAATTACCATACTTAGACACAAAATCAGAAGCTATCCTTCTAGGGTTTCTTTATATACATATTGAACCTAATCACTGTAGATTGTCTATCCTTGATTAAACTTTTAAGTTAGGGTTTTACCCTCCTAAACATGACCTAATTCTGATCCGTATTTACTGTTTTGACAACTTTTCTTGTAACCAACATTTAACCAACTTCCAGAACTCAAAATCATTCGAGGCCGGACTTTTTGAAAAATAGACTCTTTGAACTACAATTTAGGCTCTTGAATCATATCAAACACGTTTCTATCATCTAGATATCATCAGTTGGACACAGATCTAAAATCTGCTCAACTCTAAATCATGTTCTAACACAAACCCTAACATACAACATGCATGATCATAACCCTAAACTAACCCTAATCGTCATACCATCATTAAAGTTCATATATAATCTGAATGTTATATAAACCCTAGATCCATCATAAATCATGTTACATGAATATCATAAACTAGCTAAGATGAACATACTTACCTTGAATGCTAGCACCTAAACAACAATTCTTGAATGTTCTTGGATCACACACCAAATTCGGCACTCCTAGGGTTTTAGGGGCTTGAAATCGCAGGCACAAAGAGATAGGGAAGAGAATTATGAGCTAGGTTATTGGTATTTATACCCTAAGTATCCTTATCCCTTAACTCTTAGAGTTTGACAAGGTTTAGGCCTCCTAATCCCTATCCTACCCCTTAGGCCGATCCCCCCCCCCCCCCTTACTATTTTATTATTTTTTTTATTTAATTATTAATTAACTAATTATCTTTATTACCTTAAGTTTTCATAAAAAACTAAGCTAATTTGGATAATCCTTTTTACATAAACGCTACTTACTAAACTTTTTAAAAATAACATTTCATTTCACATTTTACTTTCTATATTTAGAAAGTCTACTATAACTATCCAAATTTCACCCACTTCACTTATTTCCAAACAATACCATTTTCATAAATTGTTAACACAAAAGTCATCCAAACTATTGATGTAGAATTACACGCAATTACGCCCTACCTTTCCCATTATCACTATACAAAAAAAATGGATCTACTCATCACCAAACACATAAACGACTCTGATAAGTGCTTATTACACATATCTCTTTACCTCCTAAAAAACGAGCTTAAAATGACCAAAAAACAGGACAAAAAATGCCAAATATATGTTTGTTTTGCATTTTGTATTATGCAGAAGCGGATATCATCAAAAAGGAATGAAAAACCAAAACAAAATGACAAATGAGCATGGAATGAAAAAAAACGGGACTGTGCAAATCAAGGCCAATGTCCCAAAAATGCCAACAGTCAGAGTCAATACTGAAGACATCAGCAGTCCAAACCGGAGCCGAGAAATGAAAAAAAAGAATTACTTTTGGATGTAATCCTTAACCCATTTGGATGGCGACCGGGGAAAGCCCCAATTTGTATACATTATGAAGACTGTGAAGACCAAATGGGCCCTCAATCAATTACAACAGCCCATTTGTGTGCAATTGACAAAGACTGTGAAGACTTTGAAGGCCCAATCCTAGCTCAGTTACAGCCAATCTCAGCCATTGTACACACAAAACCCACCTGAACCTTATTGGGCCTTAAAAAGCCCAATAACATAAGCCTAAACCTTATTGGGCCCAGACACACTCAATTGGGCCCAATACAAGCCCAAAAGCCCAACACAAAACCCAAGCCCAACAAAAGCCCACAATTCTTTTTATAAAACTTTAGGGGCTAAAATTGCCAATTTTGAAAGTTTTTTATAAAAGAAAAATGGTTTAAACTAAAAGAGGGGCTGTTTTGCAATTTTCCAAACTTCTTTTATTTCTTTTAGTTATAAACTAGAGGGACCATTATTGAAATAGTCCAAAACTCTCTTTAATTCTTTTGTTATAAAACCACAGGGACTAAAGCTGTCACTTTCCAAACCTCATTTATAACTAAAAAGGGCTTAAATAAAATGAAAAGAGAAAGAAAGATGGGGGGGCACTTTTGCCTCTTCCCCATTCTTTTCGTTTAAACCCTGCAACCATAACGTACCCTCAACCCATTTCCCGCCATCCTCAAACCACCCTCTCCCACTGTTTTCACTCCCAAACCACCTCCCTAGTACACTCACAGCTCACCCCTCACCCTTTCCCCACTTACCCTGCCCCTATAACCCTCTCCCCTGGCAAAATCACACAACCCGAAGACCCCATGAATGGTGAGATGATGTAACAGGAATAATGGAAGGCTAGGATTGCTTGTGAGGCTTCCTACTCTCACAACCAGCTCATCCCAAGACCAAGAGAAGAGTTTGGACTTCTATAAAAGCAAAGAAGACCAAGCCGAGCAAAACACAACATTTTTACTATGTTTTTAGTTTAATTTTAATTCAAAGTCTTTCTTTTAATCATTTAAGTGTAATTCAGTTCATTTAAAAGTTTTATGTTGTAACAATTTTCAGTTTTAATAAAAGTTAAAAAGTTTTTGTGAAGTAGCCATTGTCGAAATTTCAAGCCTCATAATTGTTCTTTAATTCTGTTTATTTTATATGAAAATGTGCTTAAGTTGTTAAAACAATACTTATAATCCGTAATCTTGACTCTCTTATATAAGTCTGTCACTTAGCTTATAGCTACTTGAGTAACTAGCTAATCTTTCTAATAAAGCTAGTAATTTAGAGTCACTATACTTAAGTAGGACAATTTTAGTAAGTGTAGATAAGAGGTTTAGAAGTTTAAGCTTTCAACTAGAATTTAAGTGCTACTTAGTTTAGGCAGTTTTTCAATAAGGTAGTGTTTGGTTTAAGCTTACTTTGACTCCTAAAGTCAAAAGCACCTTGTAAAAACTCTTCATTCAGCTTAGTTTAGTCTTAATTATAAGTTTACAAAGGTTTTAATAGTTAGATATAAATCCAGATAGTTTAGAGTTTAAAAAATCCTCTTTTACAGACCAGCATCTTTTAGGTGAAATGTTAGTATTCAATTTTAAGGATTTATAGCCTCGAGAGTTAGGCAGGGTTCACAATACGTTTCATGAAGTGCTATTCCGACGACCCATTAGTCGTTCCGATAGATGGACTTCATATTGGTGCCAAGCTCCAGATTGTGGAGGAACCTGTAGAAATCATGGATAGAGAAGTCAAGCGGTTGAAGCAAAGCCGCTTTCCAATTGTCAAGGTTCGATGGAACTCGAGGAGAGGTCCTGAGTTCATATGGGAACGCGAAGACCGATTCCAGAAGAAGTATCCGCATCTTTTCACCAATCGCGCATCTTCTTCCAATGCCACGTCGTTAAGCCTTGAGGACAAGGCTCACTTAACGGGGGGAGACTATAACACCCCGTGTTTTAGGGTTATTGACGTCGTCAATAAATCCGCAATGTATCTTTTAGTATTGTACGCGTTTGTTTAAAATCGTAAACGTTAAGTTAAATCGCGTACGCCAAAAATTATCGTTCAATATAAACGGACATCAAATAATTAAATGTTCACATCAAGCAAGTATTAAATAATTATTTTGAGAATAATTATGGTCTTTGTTTATTTTATTTTTATCGTTTGCGTAAAGTGTTTACGTTTCGCGATAAATTAAGTTTAGGCATACCCGGAACCACCAAAACTTTTCTACGCTTCAACAAATACCCACTTTTATACCCAATACATAAAAACTACAAAAATATATCATATATATCTCTATTTGGCCGGATTTGTTGCAATAGATACAAAGAAATATGGAAAAAAATCTTGCAACTTGGTTTTGTACAACATCTACACCATTAAATCTAGCTTTTCTTGTTCCTTTGACCAAAGACCAAGACCAAGACCCCTAAAACCCTCCCCTTGCACCCTTGACCAGCCCCCCCTCTCCTTGGACCCTATTTATGAATCTTGACTAGTCTTGTTGCTATAAGAATGAGTACATACAAGACATAACACACATACTCTTGAAACACTTAAGAAAACCAAACCAATCTCTCCCTTTTTCCTCTTGCTTGGCCACGGCAACAACCCAACCACACAAACCATCCATATAATTTTTATCTACCTCATTTCTAAGTAATCCTACATCATATCTAAGATACCTCAAGTTGATGTAAGGGTTTGATTAAACCTTTAAAAGTGTTGAAGCAAGAAAAGGAAGCTAGGGTTTTTAAGCTTTGCAAGCTTGGTTTAAAAATCTAAACAAGGGTTTAGATCATATTTTTCATCATATTACATCATATCAAGGTTATCTAAAATCCCTTATGTCTTTACTTTTATCATTTTTATGCATATATGATGTTCTATATAGAAAAATCACCATTTAGGACTTTTAAACATGTAAAAGGAATTTTTACTTATGATTATGCTTTGGTACACTTTTTCATATGATATTAGGTTGGTAATATCATGATATAATGGGGTTATAAGTGTTGCAACATGTTGGTTAAGAATAAACATGTATATGTACAAATTAGGGTTTTTAGGGTTTATTTAAAAAGCTACAAGTAAAAGTGTTATAAATAACTTACTAATCTTGTTAATATTATTATCATGGACTTATGTAGACAATATATGGACTAATGAACCTATTATATGTAAGACATAAGATATAAGTGTTGTAAAGTATTGGTAACAAGGGGTGGAAGCTTAAAAGTATAAAATCAAGCCTAAAACATGATTTAATCACATCTTTCCAAACTTACTATTTTGGGACGACTTTTGACACAGCCATATTATGTTTTAGAAAGATAGTACACCTCATGACGTTTCCAAATATGTAGAGAACTCGAAAAACAGCCTTATAACGAAAAAGATACGCCAAATATACGTTTTACGTTAATACGGGGTTTTATAAAATAATTTTTATAAAAATTACTATTCATTATAGAAACTTATACTTTTAAAACATCATTTATATGATAAAACTTTCAATTACGAGAACGTGCTTGAAAGAATCGTTAAAAATGGAACTATAACGAATAAAATACGACATTTACGAGTTTCACGATAATTAAAATGTAAAAATAAGTGTATGAGCTGTTGTGAACAGTAAAAACACTATTCATCACAGAATGTTGAAAATTTAAAAATGTAATATTTTGATCACTCGTCTTAGTACAAAAGCATGGGCATAAGAAACGTTAAAATTGGGTTAAAACGCAAAAGTTATGCTATATTTACTACAACGGTAATTATAAACGTTTTTACTTTAAAAACACGATTTCACTTAAACGATTAGATGGTGATATAGCTATATAGATGTATATAAATATATATATTATTAGTTATCAAAGTACTATATTAGGGAGTTTCATAATGAGGCTTGCTTCGGAGGTGGCGTCATCGACGGAGTTGTTGGTTTACGATTTAAAGTGTGTCTAGCTCCTCATCGTTCACTACCTGACCTATCTTAATATATGATAGCCCGAACGATAGTATGATGAGCTATATAGGGAATATAATGATATGATTATTAAGCTACTTAGTACTTATTGACCTATAATTGTTTAGGTTGAATTCAGTGCGATTTACGTGACGCATTTTTACTGGGAAAGTAATTATTGATTAACTCACTCGAGGTGAGTTATTGCCCCACGGTCTTTACTAATTTTACTTATGTTTTTGGGTGAGAACATGCGTGGTTACAAATTTTTTTATACGGTTAATTAAAATCTATTATTTGGGTATTTTCAAACTCGTTTACAAATTGGTTAAGCAGTTATTTATTTATATCTCGTGACGAAAATGGCATTGCTTGTTTCAACTATATTTTTTGGAATAAGGCCCTTATCAAACTGTTTACCCAAATGATTACAGATTTAGCTTTAGTGAGTGAATGTGAATTACTGGGAGGGTAAGCGCGAGTGTTATGAAATAGATCTATTGGGGGTTGACTACTCCCGTTCGGGTGATTAGCTATCACTAGTTCGAGATCGAACTAACGAATGTTATAACATTATCGGAGTAAAATATGATATACTGATGAATCTGAATCCTTACAGTGCCTTGAATAAAGTGACATACTTATATGAGTCTACGTAGCGGTTACATTAAATCTTCTAGAGTAAATCGTTATCTTTATTTTATACTAATATGAATATTTACGTTGCCTTGATTAACAGTGGCAAATCAACACTTGGAAACCATTGTTGGTGTTATTGTACTCTATTACAATATGATATTGAAAATTTTGGGATAGTGGCTCATTACAATATATACTTTGGAAAAACAATTGGGGTTATATATATTTTTAAGGAAAACCTTATATATGTTGTTTATGCGTTGCAAGTTTGTATTGGCGAAACTTGGAACCAGTAAACATATATATTTAGTTTTTGGGATGTTATAGTTATTTGATACAAAATACTTATGACCTCACCAACTTTAATGTTGACCCACTTTTAGCATGTTTTCTCAGGTGAATTAGTTGCTTGGCCTATATGATGTGCATTGGAGTATAAACAAATACAAGGAATACTTTTATGCAAACGACACGTAGATGTCGTTCTCTCATGAACTTGTGCTATGTATTATGAAGTTTACAGCTCCGGACAACATATTCCGTGCGATCCCAATTTTGGGCGGTTGTTAAACTTGTCCTTTAAGAAACTTTGATCTTAGAAGTAATGGAGTTGGAAAATTCTTTTCAGATATCAATGCATTGGCTAAGCTTCCCATGCTTCAAACTCGGGGAGTTTGAGATGTGGGGATCAGGATCAAACCGTATTTTCAGATCCAGGATTAGCTCTATGGCGAGGTAATGGAATGGGAATTCATGAGGTTACCTATTCCTGTAAACATTCACCAGCAGATAACTGGTTACATCAACAGGAACAAAAGATGACTGTGCCTCTATTGCTGAACGAATGACATGTAAAATGACATGAGTGTCAATGGCAAGACAGTTCTACTGCTCATGGGCACTACCCAATGAACATCAAACTTTACCTGCAATAATTGTCACATTTCTGCTTCGACCAGTCTGTGATGCTCAATCAATGTTTGCTGCAATTAAAGCTCGATTTGGAGGGAATGAAGCAACAAAGAAGACACAGAAGGCTCTGTTGAAACAACAGTATGAAAACTTTAGTGCTTCAAGCTCATAATCACTTGATTCTATCTTTAATAGGCTTCAAAGGCTTGTTAGTAGATTGGCAATTTTAGGTGTGGTTACTCCTCCAGAAGATCTAAATGTAAAATTTTTAAGGAGCTTACCTTCTGAATGGATACACTTGTGGTGTTTGGATGAACAAACCTGATTTTGATACTATGGGTTTGGATGATTTGTACAACAATTTTAAAATTGTTGAACAGAAGGTTAAGAAATCTGCTGGTGCAAGCAATGATGATAAAAACTTGGCATTTGTAACTACTTCAGGTGCAAGCAGTACTAATAATATTAATACTGTTAACCCTGAAGTTAGTACTGCTACCACAAAGGTTAATACTGCCAGTACTGAAATTTGTACTGCTAGCTTTAGTGATGCCACAGTATATGCCTTTCTATCCACTCAACCAAAAGGGTCTCAACTAGTTCATGAAGACCTTGAGCAACTTCATGATGATGATTTGGAAGAAATGGATTTAAAGTGGAATATGGCACTACTAAGCATGAGGGCAAGAAAGTTCTATCAGAGAACTGGAAGGAAAATCATCATTGATGGAAGCAATACTGCTGGATATGATAAATCAAAGGTAGAATGTTTCAACTGCCATAAAATGGGACATTTTGCCAGGGAATGCAGAGCACCTAGGAGTAAAGACAACAGAAATTGGAATCAAGGTAGCTCAACAAAGACTGTAAAGATTGAAGATGCTTCTGAAAAGGCAATGTGTGCTATAGATGGTGCTGGCTTTGATTGGAGTGACATGGCAGAGGAAGAGATTCAGGCAAACATGGCTCTCATGGCATTCTCAGATTCTGAGGTAAAAAATGATAAATCTTGTTCAAAAAATTGTCTGAAAAACTATGAAGCTCTAAAGAAACAGTATGATGATTTGCTTGTTAAATTAAGTGATACTGATTTTAAAGCAGCTACATACAAAAGAGGTTTAGCAACTTTAGAAGGTCAAATTGTTAAATATAAAGAACATGAAGTTCTTTTCTCTGAGGAAATTGCTCTACTTAAAAGAAGTGTAGGTTGTAAAGAATATGAGTTAGGATTACTTAGGACTGAGCTTGAAAAGGTTAAACAAGAAAAGGAGGGAGTTGATTTTAAGATTGCAAAGTTTGATAAATCTGCTAAAGACTTAAATGAAATGTTAGAAAGTCAGATAACTGACAAAAGCAAGAAAGGAGTAGGTTATAATGTTGTCCCCTCACCTCATCCTTTGATTCTTAATAGACCAATAACTTTAGACTTATCTTATTCAGGTCTTGAAGAATTCAAAGAACCTGAGGTTAATGAGTATGGTCCTAGGGATTCTAATTTAAAGCCTACCACTGGTTGTGATAAAAAGTCAGATAATTCTAAGGAGAATACTGATGACTCTTTGGAACAACATCAAATGACTGATACTGAAACTAGCTCTTTTGAGTCTCCACTTAAGGTTGACAAAGATTGGAAAGAAAAGTTTTTCTATCCTGCTAATCATGTAGAGTCTGTCAATCAAATAGAAAAACTAGTTAAAAGGACAGTTAGGTATGCTGAAATGTACAGGTCACAAAAACCTAGGGGAAATCAAAGGAACTGGAATAATCAGAAGTCCCAACAGCTAGGAAGTGACATTATGATGAACAATAAATCATGCTTTTTCTATGGAAGTTTTGACCATCTGAAGAAACATTATGGTAAAAGGATAATAAAACCAGTGTAGAAAAATACAAGGAGGGTGAATGATAACTATTCTACAAGAATGACTCACTCCAATCCAAGAAGAAATATGATTCCACAAGCTGTTTTGATGAGGTCTGGAATAAAAGCAATTAATACTGCTAAGCCAAAGGATGCTTATAATGTTGTCAAGAGAAATTTGTTTCATGGTGTTAAGGCCTCAGCATGTTGGATTTGGAGACCAAAGCAAAAAGAAATTTTAGACAATGTTTCCAAACACAACAGTGCATCTATGATACTTAAAAGACTTGATTATATTGATGCACAAGGAAGATTCAAGTCTGTGATAGCTTGGGTTCCCAAAAGAAGATGTGGAGGATCCTTCCAAACACGGGAGGAAAAATATATTAAATTGATCACTTTGGTTCAGATGGATGCATAGACTCAGGGGAGGCAAGAGTGCAGCAAAGAAAAAGAAGAATCCAGATAAGAGTGTAGCAAAAGCAGAAAGAGCAAAAAGATGAAGTGTTTGGAAGAATCCTCTCAACAAAGAAAATGAAGGTTTAATTCAAGAAACTTGAGATTTGGAGGTAAATCACAAGTTTAGGGGAGGATTGTTGGGAATTAAACACTTCAGAGTTAGTACTGCCAAGGGATGAGTTAGTACTGCTAAGCCAACAGTTAGTACTGCTAGAAGAAAACAGTTCGTACTGCTCAAGATTACAACTGCCAGTACTAAATCAGTCAGTTAATACTGCTAGAGTAAGTTAGTACTGCCTGTACTAACTTAAGACTATTGAATAACTTACTACTGCTGGTTATAGAGTTACTACTGCTGGTTCAAGATTACTGCTGTTGGTGAGAAAGTTAATGCTGCTGAAAGTCTTCTTGTTGTTTCAACTGAAGTTAATGCTAATTGACTGAAGTTAATGCTGATTAGTCAAACAGAAGACTGAAGTTAATGATGATTGAAGAGATTAATGGTGATTGAGAATTTGACTAAATACTTAGGAAAGTATTAAATATTTAGTCATTGTATTTAATATATTTGACTAAATATTTAGGAAAGTATTGTAAGCTCATTAGGACTCCTTAATGTATAAAAGGAGATCCTAGGGCATCTAGTTTATATATCTCATACATCTCAATCATCTTATTATCATATACTTAAGAGAGAGATATACATCTTAGAAAAAGAACGTATAGCTTCAAGGTTTGTAACCCTAGTACTAAGCAAGAGTACTCGTATTATCATTAATAATATTGAAGCATTTTGTGTTTTGTTCATTGTTCTTTGTTTAGTACTGTTTCATTGATATATACTTCTAGAGTATTAAAGTGTAGATTCCGCATACACTTTGATATACAAACAAAGTCTCTACCTTTGTTATTTTGGATTCATCCAAGGTAACATACTCTTTACAAGGTAAAGAATCGATCAAGGCGTGGGGTCAATAATAAAGTCTACGGGGAAGTAAATTTACCAATTCTTACTAGTATGTTTTTAACAATTCCTTTTGGATATTTCACTGTCCTATCCGCTAATTCCACTGTTAGCTTAGTGTGAGCTAATTCGCCTAATCCTAAGTTAAGGTAGGTCAAGAGAGGCATAACACTAACACTAGCTCCTAATTCAACAAGGGCATTATTAAATCAAACATTATTAATAAAGCAAGGTAAAGTGAAACTCTCTGGGTCTTTCTCCTTTTGGGGTATGGATTCATCGATATGTGAAACTTTAGAGTAAGCTTCTAAGAATTGTGGTCCATATGATCTCTTCTTTCCATCACAGTAGTAACCATTCAAACGACTTGGAAACAGAATCGTCGTTTGTCTTGTCTCATACATGAGTGTACGATTCTGTCCAGTGGATACGGTGTATTGGGGAGATCCAATACGGCATATCGGGTGTGAATTAGCTTTAATAGTAGTCGAGATTGACTTGACTTGATCTCTCAGGTTCGTTTCAATCGAGCTAGGTAGACTTCCAAATCCTCTCTCCTGTAGTACCTTGCTCATTTGCCCGATTTGTATCTCCAATGTTTTAATTGATGCTTCTTGGTTTCTTATGGCAGCATCCGTTGAAGCTCGGATTTCTTTGATCAAGTTAGAGTTTTCTTCGTGTCTTTTTGCTGATTCTCCCATAAATTTGCTCAAGGTATCTTCCATTGATTTCCTTCGTTCTTGGTATGAAGTATTTGCGTTGTTTCTTTGATAAAATCCTGGAGCTGCTGCTCTATATCCCCCTCCTTGAAAAGGTCCACCAAATTGCGTGTAATAAGCTTCTTCTATGGTTTTTTCTTCCTTTTTGAGTGGGCAATCTTTGGTGTAATGGGGTCCTTTGCATTGTTCACATCCTATTTGAGCAACATAAACTTTTTCATTCACCTTCTTGATCTCTCTTCCTAGATTGTTCAGTTGTGCTTGTATAGCAGCCAGTCCGTCAGAAGTCTCAATACTTCTTCCTCTAGATGTTCCATTGTGCCATTTTTTAGAGTATTCTGCCATTTCTTGGATGGCCTTTTTAGCATCGACAGTTGTCTTAGTTGGAACGACACCTCTTGAGTCAAGAATTTATCATGTTGGAACATCCAACCCATTGTAGAACAAAATTACCTCTTGCGTCTCAATCAAATAGTGTTGAGGACACTTCATCAAGAGTTCTTTAAAGCGCTCCCATGCTTGATAAAGGGTTTCATCTGGTTCTTGCTAAAAGTTGTTAATTTCCTCCATTTTCTTCGCAGTTCGACTGGGTGGGCAATACTTGTTCAAAAACTTATTTTTAAGATCTTCCCAAGTTTTGATTGAACCAATTGGTTCGTTTCTTATCCAACGGATTGCGGCTCCAGTTAAGGATATAGGGAAGACTCAGAGCATTAGTTGATCCTTAGTGATCTTAGGAACATGGAATAAGTCAACGATTTCGAGAACTTTCTCAATGTGTTCATTCGCATCCTCATTATCCGAACCGCTAAATGTGTTTTTTGAAGCTCCTTAAGAAATTGGCCTTTCAGTTTAAAACTATCTTTTCCCTCAATCTTAGGCCTAGCAACTCTCGATCCATAGTCCGTTTGGGTCTTGCTCATGTATTGCTCCATGGCTTCTGCCATTGCTTCCGCTTCTTCTTCCTCCTAGTATTCTTAGTCAGAAAATAAATTGAAATCAGGTGATCTCAATTCGTCAAGACTTAGTGTCTTGAAGTGTCTCCTAGATTATCGAAATTCTCGTTCAGGTTCTTTGTAAGGTATGAATAGTTTGTTTGTTGAACTCTTTGTCATGCACTACCGGTAATAAGGGATAAACAATCAGTAGGATTTAAACTGAAAAAATTTAGCACGAAAATCAAATAGGAAAACCAAGATTTCTGTTTCTGTTCTAGATAATCGATACGTCGTATCCAATGGAAGTGGATACGCCGTATTAATCAGTTGAATGAATACGATGTATTGGACAGAAAGTTGGATATGCCGTATCCAATGGAAGTGGATACGCCGTATTAATCAGTTGAATGAATACGATGTATTGGACAGAAAGTTGGATACGCCGTATCCGATGGAAGTGGATACACCGTATTCAGCTATCGACCAGAACAGTGTATTGAGAAAAACAATTAAATACG
Source organism: Tanacetum coccineum (assembly GCA_026074375.1). Lineage (NCBI taxonomy): Eukaryota > Viridiplantae > Streptophyta > Magnoliopsida > Asterales > Asteraceae > Tanacetum > Tanacetum coccineum. The sequence continues at coordinate 22,993 of BQNB010017970.1, forward strand.
CAAACAATTAAACACACATATATACAAGCAAACAATTAAAGACAAATATACAAAATTTACAGAATATACAAGAATATACACTAATCTAAATTACACTACTCCTAAGGGTTAGATCTAATCTAATGTTAAAAACCAAAATATCAAATAAAAATCAAGATTAATTTTCACTCCCCGGCAACGGCGCCAAAAACTTGATGTGTTGTTGTGTGGTGTATATTTTATTGATTCAAGTTTTAAATTTATATTTTGCCGACTAAACCAAAAACAACACTTTAACGGGCAGTGTACCCGATCGGTAGTAGTTTCATGGTAAGTAGGGTGTCGAACACTTGAAGCGAGGTTAAATCTCTCAATTTAATTAATATCTTGGTTATCTAATCTATGTTAATTCTATCATATTCTAACCTATGTCAGTCCTAATCCTAATTCTAACGGGAAAAGGGGGGTTTTCAGCCTGAGAGACTGGCACGGTTTGGTTGGTGACTACAATTAATTCAAGGCACTTTAACCCACGCAAGCAAATAAACAAAAGATAAAAGAGCAGTCGAGCCAAATATAAGAAAACTGTATTAACCATTATTAATCCGATTAGAAAGTTGGTTTGTTTATTCAATGCAATGATTTCTTCTCCCGGGGCGGTATATCATTCTTAAGACTTAGGCGTTACATCATCCTAAGACCTAGACACATTAATTCTGTCATAATTAAATCATCCGCATAAAGCATCCTTATTTGCTGATTATAATCTATCTTAGAGATTAAAGCAATGGTGATCTTGTTAAACCCTAGCTCATAGAGACTTTACCTACTTACCGCTTAATGGTGATTTATACACTAGTAGTCCACTTGTCCAACTATCCAATGGAATCAGAACGTTATTTGTTGAATTATCTAGGTTCACCTTCTAGTCAACACGATCAGTAAACCATTGACAATATCCAATTAACTAGTTAAGCCCCGAAGCGTATCCTAGACACAGATTTAGAAGGACAATATTTGTGATCCTATGATTCTAGATGCATAAATTACTATATGGAGAGCTATCCCAGACTCTAGATTACTTGGTCCGTATTACTAGATCCATTTGAATGATAGGTCGCATACAAAAGTGTGTAAACAATAAATTGATAAACATAAATAAGCATTCAACGATAAATCAAGAAATCAAGATAAACAAATACCAAACATTCAGATCTTCATAATAATGGCTAATACCCGAAGGTATTAGCCTTCAAATGTCATAATAAATACAAAAGCAATTATTTAGCCAAGGTAAACTAACCGAGTTAACGAATGATACCAAAAACTGAACGATTACTAAAGTATATGGAATTACACGTTGTCTCCTATGGAATTGATAGTACGGCGCATCCAAGGATTGGAAATGGCGTATTGGGGATTTCTTGGAGTAGGGACCACACTTGATATCTTCCAGAATATTATATTCATTCCATATTACCAATACGGCTTATTGGTCTTCTCTGGATACGGCGTATTGAGCTTTATTCCTTTGTGGTCTTTGGTGAGTGTAGGCACGGATACGCCGTATCTTCCTTAATGGATACAGCGTATTGGTCTTCAAAATATTAATCAAAATAATTGAAATTATATCTTTCCTAAGTAAAATATGTAAAAAGAAAATTTTAGAAAAAGAAATTACTATTTTTGGCTTTTTAGTTTAAAAGATATGATTTTTCTAAAATTTAAACTAATTAAAAACTATAAAAATAATAAAACTATTAAAAATAAAGTCCTAAAAATTTTATAAAATTTACACTAAATAAAGAAAATGTGCAGAAATTTTCTAAAAATAAAAGCCCTAATTTTTATCTTTTTATAAAAGTTTAATTAAACTAATTAAAATCTAAACCTAACTAATTAATCAAAATTATTAAACTAACATAGACTTAACTGAGGACTAATGGAGTTAGTCCTTAAAGGACTAACAGTGTAAACTAAAAGGACTAACGAAGAAAACTAATAAATCTTAAAAGTTTCACTATTTACCCTGAGGCCCAACCCGATTGCAACAATGGTCCTATTAAGCCCAATTATAAGGTGGATTTTCAAAACTGCTTATCATAAAAAACTTATAAAGCCAAAGCTGTAGAACAAGTTAGAGTGAACAAGTTTAACAAAAGCACCTTGAGCTGAAAACCACAAATAAGCTCAAAAACAGCTTATTAATAAGTTGTTTACAGTGAAAGGGGGGTTCCCTTTGATTTTACTTTATAAGCTGCATTAAGCTCAAATGAAGCTCAATTTTGAAAACAAAAGAAGATGTAGAAAGCTTATAATGTGTTTATCCTAGAAATTAAAAGCTCATTGACCTAGAGATATCTTTAACCAACTGAAATTAGTAATGAAAGTGACAAACTCAGGTACAAGAATGAAAAGCTCAAAATCAGTTAAAGCTTAAATACTTAAAAAGCCAATTCAGAAGCTAAACTTTTGCTAACTTATCAAACACCTTATAGACAACTTATTTAAGCTAAAAAAATAGTTACTACAGCTATTCTACGATTAAAAGCTTAAAACAGATACTACTATTTTTGATCATTTTTGATTTTTGTGACACTAAATTCTACATTAAGCTACGCAATTATAAACTAAGCTACCTATAAGCTTATCCTAACCTAATGTATTGAAATAAGAAGAAATAAGGACATAAGCACAAGCCATAAGCTGGAAAAGCAAAGTAAGCACTTAATGAATCTATTAAACCAAACAGCCCTATTGCCTACTCTGAACTTAATTTTTAAACTAAAAGGCAGAAAATAAGCTAAAAAAATATTACCTACTGAAAGGCATACTAAGATACTATATGAAAAAGCTTCTTGGATTAGTTTGGACAACTAGAGCTTATTAAAAAAAACTTATTGAAAAGAGGTAAAACAGACAGCAAAGCTGAGTCTGCATTTTAAAATGAAAGTCAAATGGCTGATTTTATAAGCTAAGACAGAATGATGAAATAGAACATTTTTCTAAAAACCAATTCAGATTTATTAACTATGATATTAAGCAAACTATAACCTAAAATAAAAAGCTAAGAGCTGAATTATCCCTAATGAAACTTGACTTAAGATTTACACTATTTACCTAAATTCTACTGATACAATGTTGCAGAATGTCCACAAAACTCTACACTATAAATGCAACCTAATTTACTACTTACATGCTAAATCCTTTATAATATAAGACTAAGCATTAACAAATAAGATTTCATCAGCTGATCTATTAAACGTAAGCCCACTCAGACTTAACCAAAACTGAAGCTTAACCTATGAAAAACTAAAAACTTATACTAGCTAATTCAGACAATTCTAAATTAAAGCTTAAAAATGGCACCCCTAAAAACCGACAAATCCTTAAACAACACTAACCTAAGTTAGTGCAGTATGCCAAACACCCCGTAAAAATCCTAAAGATCATTTTGGCTTATGAACTTAAGATCTAATGAAACAAACTTAGATCCCAGATATCAGACATCAGTTATTAAGCCTAATAAGTAATTAATAATAAGCAAATAAGATAGATCATAATAAGCTAAGTTATTCTATTATTTAGGACATTTTTTATGATTTAACACTATCAAACTAAAAATAATAATAAACGAGTAAAGGAAAGTACCTTAAATTCTCAGCTAAACAGAGAATTGTAAGCTCAATAGAGAGCTTAATCCACCAGCTTATGAGCTTAAAAAGCTTTTAAAAAAAATTAAACTGTATTGAGCTGTATTGAATGCATAAACCTAATCTAACCTACTCCTGACCATCAAGACTAAACCAAAGCTGAGATAACTAAAGCAGCCATCCAATTCCATTGTTATCTCAGCTTATTAATCTTAAGGTAGCTTATTAGAGCTTTAGAGAGCTTATTAGCAAATTTTGAATACAATTTATCATAAAATGATTAAAGTAAAGACAGCATTTGAAAAGAAACTTAATTATACTGATTGAAACAGAAATTACACTTTAAAAAAAAAAAGCTAAAACGATTATAAGCTAATATTAGACTCTCAAAACTATAAAAACTACACTCCATTTTTTGACTTGAGGGCTCCTTTTATATGCTTGATATGAACATCCCAGCTTCAGAGATCTCTCGTCATCCAAGCTTGAATCCAATCCCTCCATTCTTCCCTTCCTTATGATCTAGGTTTTAAACCGTTGGATCAAGTATGTACACACACGGATTGCCAGCGTGGCAATCCGTGATGTGACTCCTTGTGTTACTTTAGTGAGTACCTCAGAAGTAAAACCATCATTTCCTTGTGCTTTTAGTTATCCTACATGGCATACCCCATGTGGGTTTAGACCAATTAGCTTGAGTGATGATGTAAGACCTTGCCAGCTTAATCCTTGTAACTTGAATTGTCCTTTGTACCCTCGATTTTGAAAAGCCCCTTGTTTTGACTGTGGTAACTAGCGAAGGAGATGATGAATAGTGCCCACATTTTTCCTGCTTGTTTTAACTGCCACAAGGTAATTCATTTTAAAGTTTGGACTTATTGCACTTTTAGTCCCTCTGGTTATATAGCACAAGTGAAGTGTAAAATAGGTTATAGGAATGATAGAAATGGTCCTTGTGGTTTATTAATAAGGGTAAATGGGCTAGTATTTGGGCTTTGAATTGGGCCTTGGGTTTATTAAATATCCGGGTAGGGTTTTTATAGGGATCTGGGCCCAATGAGAGGTGAGGGGTCATTTTTGGACTATTTTGGGCCTTGTTGACTTTTGTTGACCATGATTTGACCACTTTGACTGAGGGTTTGACTTTTTCATGGCTTTGCTTCCGGTTTTTGTATAAAACACTCTCACCGTTGCTCGTGTCCGTCCTTATTGCCCGTTTTTGAAACGTTTTTTCTTGTAATTTTTCTGAGTATATCCGTAACCTGCACACACAAAAGCACAAATACAAGCATAATTTTTTTGTTGCCATTTTGGTTTGTTTGGGGTTTATTAGGTTATTTTCATGGTATACAGGATATGTGATAAATTTACACTTATCAATACCTTGTCGATTTCAATAAGGTGAATTCTTGGTCCGATATACTTTATGGCTAGTAATATTCTATTTGGCATAGAATAATGCTTTATTTAATTAAGCTTCGGTGTCATGAGCTTAGGGCAATAGTAAATACATTATTTTTATGTGAAGTTGTATCTGTTATAACTGTCACGTGCGTACTGTGAACTTGTGGTCCACCTTTAATACTAAACTTAAACCTATGAATTCACTCACTTATGTTTACTATTTTTAACAATGTTTTTCTCAGGGCTTAGCTTGATGTCTTTGCTTGCTATATGGAGTTGTATATATATATATATATAGGAGGGTTAATGTGAGAGATTTCTTAAAATTATTAAAATGAGAACCAATCTACACCGTTGGATCTATTAGTTGGTATTAAATGAGAATAATATTAAATGAGTGACATTATGATCATTAAATAGAGCTTCAAGGGTATTTTAGTACATTTTTTTCACCATCTATTAGTACAATATCTCAAAAATAACTTACATGTCGTGGTACAATATCTCGAAAATTATTGATGCGTGGTGGTACAATATCTCGAAAGTAACTGATGCGTGGTGGTACAATATCTCGAAAATAACTGATGCGTCGTGGTACAATATCTCGAAAATAATTGATGCGTCGTGGTACAATATCTCGAAAATAACTGATGCGTCGTGGTACAATATCTCAAAATAACTGATGCGTCGTGGTACAATATCTCAAAAATAACTGATGCGTCGTGGTACAATATCTCAAAAATAACTGATGCGTCGTGGTACAATATCTCAAAAATAATTGATGCGTCGTGGTACAATATCTCAAAAATAACTGATGCGTCGTGGTACAATATCTCGAAAATAACTGATGCGTCGTGGTACAATATCTCGAAAATATCTGATGCGTCGTGGTACAATATCTCAAAATAAATGATGCGTCGTGGTACAATATCTTGAAAATAACTGACGCGTCGTGGTACAATATCTCGAAAATAACTGATGCGTCGTGATACGATATTTCAAAGTGGTGATGACGTTGGATTTTTTTATATGAATGGTGATTGGGTTTTTTGTTTAATATGAATGATGATGAGATTGGAATTTTTAAGTGATTAATAATAGATCTTTGTTTTTTTAGAGATGATGAAAGAAACAAGTTTTGTTTTTAGTGTTGTGTGAGAATGACAATTTAGGATTAATTAAAGAGTAATAATTTAAATGTCTATAATACCCTTATGTGTTTATTAGTTATATTAATTTTGTTTAATTAATAACTTGCCACATGTTGCATGTTTATTGGGTCTTATGAGTTCTTATTTTTACAACTTTAAAAAATCTCTCATTTGAACTCAATTATATATACGTATATATACATATATATATACATATATATATACATATATATATACATATACATATATATATATATATATATATATATATATATATATATATATATATATATATATATATACACACACACACACATCTAAGTCTCAATCTATTTCTCAAAAATCCTTCTCACGACTAGGAGTTCATAAAAATATGTTTTCATACATTGTTGAGATATGCTAAAAATATTTTCCATTCATGCATAATGATCTCACACTTGTTGCCGGAATATATAATCCAGTATATATTTTTTGACACTCTTGATTGAGCAAAATTAAATCAAGGAACACTTGGATTATTTTTAAGGTTTTTATTTTAGAGTCGAAATAATCGTTACTCCACAATTTTCACATTTAGGCACACACTAGGATTATAAGTACAAACACAAGTCTCATGTGATGTGTTTACGACCTACTTCTCTTGTTTAAGAAATTTTTTGAAGTACTAATCTTAGGAGCATTACAACTAGTAGTTAATACTTGATGTGGTTGTCGTAAGGGACTTCTACAAGAAGTTTTACAACTCCCTTGGCAGAGTATCTAACCGTTGTAGTAGTGATATAGGCAAGACTCGGGGGTTGTTATCGTTCTCTAGAGGAATAGGTTGGGAATGCTTGATCACGGTCTAACAGAATTCTAGGAGTTGAGAGAAGATTATTTATGTGTTTTTATATTTTATGAAAGCAAGTAAATCTATGGTTTGAGAGGTTGGTTTGGTTTTAGCTATTTAAACTAAATAATAAACTACACTAATGGTGATAACAATATAATAAAAAGATTTTATTAATTTAATCATGTATTACTCCCTAGATTGCTTCTCCTAGTGTTGTTGCTTTGTCACACTTGTGATGATCTATGTAACCATTTCCTAAGTCATGAACATATTACACGAACCTGCCGTCTACTTAATATCTCGTTGAGGCAACGCACAAGTAAGGTCGTATGAATACTATTACAAGGCCCCCAAGAGTATATTAAATGCATTTGAAATATATTAAAAGTGGATCAACCATAAAAGTGTGAATCAGTAGATTGACTTATAATGTTGCAAAAATGAAAAGTGAATAATTTAGTTTAACCTATATCCAAATCACAACAACATGTAATACATGTACGAATGAATCGGTTTCTTATGTATTTGTTTTTGAATCAGTGTTAGAGAGAGATTGATTTAAATTGGTGTTAAAGGTAGTCCTCATGATTATATTAATGCATGTTCTTTAAAGGGTTGTAAAAAACCAAATAGTGTAGAAGAAGATCAATTGGTGGAAGGTTTTGAATGTGTTTTAAAAATTAAACAGCACTTGATGGTTAATGAAAATGGAAGATGTTTTTGAATTGACAAATAAATAGAACGGTGCAGTATGTTGTTATGGACTATTTACTCAATCACCCATATTCCCAAAAAAAACCCGGAAACATAAATCGCCATATTGCTCGAATCAAGGCTATGCGAATCATAATAGATTGACCTATGAAGTCTGCAAAATAAAAAGTAAGAATAAAATTAGTTCAACCTATATCCAAATCATAACAACATGTAATACATGTACGATTGAATATGCTGCTTATATATTTGTTTTTGAATCAGTGTTAGAGAGAGATTGGTTTAAATAGGTGTTAAAGAGAGATTTTTTTATTAATATGGAATTGTAACTGATTATTAATGTTAAAGAGAAATTGGTTTAAATAGATTGTTGAAGAATAATCAATTAATGATAGGTTTTGAATGCGTTTTGAATATTATAATGTTAATTGAAACCGATTATTAATATGGAATTGTAACTGATTGTGGAAGAGTGTAGAAGAAGAATCAATTAATGGTGGGTATTTAATGCGTTTTGAATATTATAATGTTAATTGAAACCGATTATTAATATGGAATTGTAACTGATTGTAGAAGAGTTTAGAAGAAGAATAAGTTAATGGTAGGTTTTGAATGCGTTTTAAATATTATAATATTATGTGACACGATGATGTTTTTAATGGCATGTTTTGATTGATTGGTGCAAATATGGTGTTATACATTTATGGTTAATTAAAGGTAGGTCCACATTAAGAAAAATTTTACTGGGTATTAATTTTATGCTGTAAAGGGTGTAAAAAAACTTTTTTATTTTATTACAAGTATATAGATATAGATAGATATAGATATAGATGCTTTCGAAAAAATTATATGTGATTATTTAAAATCAAACACATCAAGTAGATAGGTGTCATCAAGCTCAATTTGATTGAATTATTAGGTTTACACAAACACATAAAAAATTATACTGTAAATAAATATAAATCAATTGGATTTCATACAAACTGAGCTTACATAGATTATGTGCTCGAATCAAGGCTATGCGAATCACTATTAGATGACTATGAAGTTACAAAAAGTAAGAATAAATTGTTCAAACCTATATCCAAATCACAACAACATGTAATATACATGTACGATTGAATATGTTGCTTATATATATTTTTTTGAATCAGTGATAGAGAGAGATTGGCTAATAGGTGTTAAAGAAAGATTGGTTATTAATATGGAATTGTAACTGATTGTAGAAGAGTGTAGAAGAAGAATGAATCATAATGATGGTTATGATGCGTTTTGAATATTATAATGTTAATTGAAACCGATTATTAATATGAAATTGTAACTGATTGTAGAAGAGTGTAGAAGAAGAATCAATTAATGGTAGGTTTTGATTGCGTTTTGAATATTATAATCTGAAACCGATTATTCATATGGAATTGTAACTAATTATAGAAGATTGTAGAAGAAGAATCAATTAATGGTAGGTTTTGAATGCGTTTTTTGAATATTATAATGTTAATTGAAACTGATGAATATTTTTAATGCATGTTTTTAATGATGGTGCAATATGATGTTGTACATTTGTGGTTAATTAAGGTAGTCCACATAAGAAAATTTAATGGGATAATTAATTCTTATGCTTTAAAGGGTTGTTCTAAACTGTGTTTTATTAGAGTTTATATATATATATATATATATATATATATATATATATATATATATGTGCTTACATGACATATATACATATATATAAAGAGAGATATATATACTTACATTTCCTTACATATATCTTACATTTATATAAGAATTATTTATATAAATACTAGAACATTTCTCAAAACATTACGAATAACACAATGGTCTAAAGAATCTTACAAGACATTAACATAGCATCTTACAAAATTTCATCTTCGGAGCACGACTTAGAGAACTAAACTAATTTTTTTATTACTCTTCTAATTTTGAAAAATCATGCCTGTAACAAGACAAGGAGACACTACCATCATGACTCCAGAAACTATTCAAGCCATGATCGATCAGGCACTACAACGAAAACTCTACCAACACTCATGATGACGGAAGCCAAAATTCGAGTAGAGGACCTGGAAGGTCCGTGCAACCTGCACGAATTTGTTCCTACACCGACTTCATGAAATGCCAACCCTTGAACTTCAAGGGAACTGAAGGCGTTGTGGGCTTGTCTCGATGGTTCGAGAAGATGGAATCAGTATTCCACATCAGCGGTTGTGTTATTGACAACCAAGTGAAATTCGCTACCTGCACTCTGCTAGGTGCTTCACTAACCTCGTGGAATGGTCATGTGAGAACCTTAGGTCATGATGCTGCTTATGCTATGACTTAGGAAATTCTTAAAAAGAAGTTGACGGACAAATATTGTCCAAAAGGTGAAATCAAGAAACTTAAAATTGAACTATGGAACTTGAAGGTCAAAGGAAACGATGTTGGAGGTTACACTCAACGTTTCCAAGAATTGGCCTTGATGTGCACTAAATTCCTTTCTGATGAGACCGAGAAGGTGGACAAGTACATCAGTGTACTTCCCGATAACATTCATGGAAATGTTATGTCCGCAAGACCCAAGACTCTTGATGATGCTATCGAGTTAGCCAACGACTTAATGGATCAGAAACTTCACACTTATGCGAAAAGGCAAGCTGAGAACAAGAGAAAACTCGATAACAACAACCAGGCTCAACAACAACTTCTCAAGAAACGAAATGTGGTTCAAGCTTATGTTATAGGGTCTGGGGAGAAGAAACCTTGCGGAGGATCTAAACCTCTGTGCCCTAAATGCAACTATCACCATGATGGAGAGTGTGCACCCAAGTGCACCAACTACAAGAAAGTCAGTCATTTGACAAAGGATTGTTGGCATCCCATTAATGGTAACAACCAAAGAACTATCACTTGCTATGAATGTGGGAATCAAGGGTACTACATGAGTGATTGCCCGGTGTTGAAGAACCAAGGTACTGAAGCCCGAGGAATGGTGTATGCCTTAGAAGGAGGAGAAACTAACCAAGACATTAACAACATGGAAGACGATATCAATGCTTAGACTCTATCTCCTCAAAAAGTTCTCATTGTATTTTCTCCTAAAAATTTCCATTGTATTGTACGAACAGCTTCAAATTATCTATCAAATTAACATGTTGTGAAAATTCCGTCTAATTTACTTTAAATCACTATTTATATATGCAAGCTACTATCATAAATATTATGAAATCGTAACACTATTTTGACAAAAATGAGCATAGCATCGTTAGCCCTCAAATATACATAGCTTGATCAACTATGTATAATTCAGGAAAGTACCATGCCATGTTGAGAAGTAGTCACCGTAAAACTTTTATCAGGAATCAAATTTTCTATTTTTATTCTCGAAGGACAACCCGCTGACAAGTTTAACAGTCATAAAGAAAATTGAGACCCGTACCAATGTGATTCCACCTTAAGATAACAAATTGACTTAGCACGTATTAGGAGGATTAAGACAAGTATATACACCTCTTCGTCAACACTATTTCGGAAGGCAACTAGAACTGAATTGCGGGACGCAATTCTTTTAACACGGGGAGACTGTAACATTTCCACATTTCAGGAAATCCTATTATATTTCCTCTAATTAAATTACTATCATAATTTATTTTTTTAGCTTATTTCGCGTAGCTATTCATTTAAACCGCGGTAGTTAAATCGCGTAGACAGGAAAATTCAACGTTTAGCTAGAAACGTCAACTAAACTCATTAGGACCTTACACGATCCCCTCATATTCGTTATTTAATTTATTTCACGACAAGAAAAAGTTACATGATCACATCCATTTAATTTTATCAAGGTAAAAACCCATTCAAAACAAACTACACCGAAATTATAACTTCTATAAATTAGGAAACTAGATAAAACTTAAAATAAAAACCCATGTGCTCCTACAAACTAGCATAAGTGTCGACACTCCTTTCTCCTATAAACACATCTACACACGTTTAATTTTTTTTAGATATACACAAATATTCCAAGTCTCTTTTATCTCCTTAAACCACCAGGTAAAAGCCCATGTCCTTTCTCTTTATAAATCCTCACACCCATGTGCAATATAGATGTTCTTTTCTTTCTTGTTTTGCTTCCCATGCCTCCAACAGTAAACCACTTTTATTCACTATACATTGACTATGTATCACCCCTAAAAATACCTTTCCTTATATGGATTAACACAAGAATGTGAACCATAAATGAATTTCTAAGCACGCAAAACATTCAAGTATATATATGGCCTCTTGCAAACCCAGAAGGAACAACAACATCATTATTATCATACTTCAACATCTCACTTGGTTTGTTTTTCTTGTCATTCTGGTTCGACTCACACACACTCATACGCAAGCAAACCCACACCATTATACATCCTTCATCATATACTAAAACCTTAAAAACCCTAAACCCAATTCATCACTTTTGGGTTTTCTTTTTGGTCGAAGTTCCAGCAAGTAAGAGGTGTTCTACGGGTTGTTACAAGTACATGAATGGAGAACAAAGCATTGTGGGACGTTTAGTTTAACAGTTGGGGTCACGAATTGGTTTGTAGAAATATTAGGGTTTCATTAGTTTTTATTCTTTACACAGCCGAATATTTGTGAGTCTTACGTTCATAATATTTGCCATTCATTATTATGCAATCATGTCATATGGATTTATTATGCTTGAGAAATTTACTTTCTTAAAACTAATATGAACAAGACCCCCATCGTCATGATTATCATTTGCAAACATACACTTTTGTATCTTTCCTGTAGCAGAAACAAAGAACTTAAATTTGTTAACTACTAATTTGGTAGAACTCTTAACCATTTGTTGTTACTAAGCCGTGTGCTAGACCTCTTTGTAACAAAATATAGATACTTAATCATAGTTAGCCGAATTGCAAGTTTAAAAGCAAAACACTTTTTTTTGTAAACCTTCTAATGTATACGGGTTCATTGAGAAACCCGTATACAAACTTGACCAATATAATTTATGAGCTTATCATTCGTTAATGTAGTATAGGAGTAGCATTCATGCAAAATTTGAGCTTCTAACACTTTTTAACGAAGCGAGAAATAGACTTACAAATCTGTTATTTTATGTGCATGAAAACTGCCCTGTTGGGTCAAATTTAGGTCTTGTGTTGACCCACATAGACTTAGACATATAGTCAACAAATAGGGGCGTTTTATAGTTGACATAGTAGGCTTTATTTAGCAACTTGAATCCTCATAAACGGTTAAGAATCGAGCCCGCAAACCGAGTCTCAAGTTAGTGATGTTGTCGCGTGTTCACAGTTAATACTGTTAGAAAGTCGTGACACCACCACATTCACACTCGTTTTTAACCCGCTTAATCACCTCGAAACGTAAAACTTAATTAATGAAAGTTGTAGTAGACCTGACATAATTTATAAATGTGTTTTTAGTTTGTCGTAAGGTTAAGTAACGAACTCGCAAATAGGACTAAAAGTTAGTACTGCTGTTGCGTGTTCCAACAATTGAAGTTGTTGGCAGAAGGGGTCTTGCACCCTTACTTTAGCCTCGTTTTTAATCACTATAACGACTTCAAATTGCAAAACTTATAAAAGATGAATTATTGTACTCCTGACCTAGTTTTCAAAAGTATATTTGGTTTGTCATAATACTGAGTAACGAGTTTCTAATCCGTGAACAAAGTCAGCCTAAAGTCACTTGAAAAACACTTAACCAAAAATAAGTTTTATGTCTTGTAACCCAGTCGTGATACCCCTCCCCTGGCCACGTTTTTAACATATCCAACGACACTTTTAGACAAAACTTAAATAACGAAAGTTGTTGACAACCTGGCCTAGTTTTCAAAACCACTTTTGGATTGTAATTTCATTAAGTAACGAGCCCATAATTTGATTGTAAAACTTTGCGTTTGTCCCTTAAATTTTATCAATAAAACTTAATTTTTAAATTCGTTTTGTTATAATTTCGTCCATTTGTTTGACACGTTTAGAGACCAAACCAAGTGTCGATTGGATTAACTAGTAAAGTACTTACAACCTAGTTTCTAAAATGTCCGATATCGTAATTTACATGTTTAATGGTAAGAGATTATTTATTACCCGATACATTTGGCCAATTTTCATGAATAACCACATTTTAAACAAGTAATATTTCTCAAACTCAAGCACAATACTAAGGACAAGATTGCATACATTGTAGTACATTACATGATTAGTAATATGTGTATTATTCATTTAGGTAGAGGATAGAGTTTTGCATTGTTTTTGCGTGCACCATTTACCTTGCTCGCTCCATATTCATTGCTACCTCATTAAGGTGAGTTTATAGTCCCCATCTTTCATTTCTCAATTATTTATCAAATCTCGAGGATGAGATCATGTTGTTTTATAAAAGGATGCAAGTACATTTTAATTCAAATGTTACGAATTTGCCTAAGTAGCTATAACCCACTATGCCCATCATCATGAACTGTTAATTACTGGATTGTAAGTGAGAATGTTATAAATAGATCTATTTGGAGTGACGCTCCCGTTCGGGCAAGTAGCACTTGCTAGTATTCCGGTTGAACGGAACGACGAACGTATACCATTTCGGATCATATAGATGTTACGGGTTGAACATCTACATTGGGCACCCTCATTTAAATGTACTTGATATACATTCATTGTTGAGCTTCAGTGTCATGAGCTTAGTGCATTTCGTAATACATTTTTGTGATATTGTAATTGCTACTTTATTACAGGGAAATCTTGCTATCCGCCTCATTTAATTTATAAACCTATAAATTCACCAACATTATTGTTGACATTTTAAAACATGTTTTCTCAGGTACTTAAGAGCTAGGTGATAGCTTGATGTGCATTGGAGTCTAAACAATACAAGATTACTTTTCAAACGACACTTAGAGGTCGTTCTCTCATGACTTGTGCAATGGTATTATGAAGTAATGCCCCCGGAACATCATATTCCGCTGCGACCCATTTTGGGGGTGTTACAATTATGAACTTTGATGCTTGCATGCTAGTTTGTTAATGTTTTGGATGCAAAGAATGCAGTTCTGGTCATATTTTTGGATGCCACGGATCCACCATATGGTAGATCCGTCTGTAGTTTAGGTAGATCCGTGCATCTCCAGGATAGGCGCCAAAATTCGAATTTTCTTGATTTTTAACTTTTTCTACTTTATCTTATAATCATGCTATATGATACTATATGGGATTTTAAACCTTAGAATAAAACATGTTTTCTATATAATCCAAGAACCATTATACAAAACACTTCACCACTTTCACCATATAATCATCACCCTCAAACACTATTTTCTTCACATTTCTCACAATTCTCACATACAAACCTTACTAGTTCATTACTATGACTAGCTCTTCCAAAACAAGTTCACCAAATTTCAAGAGAAAAACCACAAGAATGAGTGTCAAGCATTCAAACTTTGTCAATCTTGATTCCTCAAGTGAGGAACACCAAAATGAGAAAACTCCATCACCACCTCCTAGAAAGAAATCCCTTTCACCACCACAAGCTCCATCAAAATCCATCTCTAGCAAGAGTACACACTACACCTCATCATCATCTCTAAGTGAGTCTCCAACACCAACTCACGTTGCACCTCCACCCAAACTCCAATTTGTCATTCTACTAAAACTTGAACCTCTAGAACTTCCACCACTAACTTCATCACCAAATGACCCTTATGTGTCAACTATGGACAATTGGCCACCGGGCCCTTCCAAACCATCTCCACCACCACGTGTCACACGACCACCACCTGGGTTTCCACATCCACCACCAGGATTTGAGCAATTAACAACATCTCAACCATTGTTTGTTAACATCAACAACAATGCACCTCACCTCCACAACAATGCACCTCCACTTGAAAACATTCAACATCTACCACCAAATCTTAGAAATCAAGATTTTCCCAATCCTCCAAACATCTTAGAATTTGTTCATCCAAATGACATGCCTCACCTCCACAACATATTTTATCAATGTTGTAACACCACAAGGCATGAGATCCAAATTCTCTGAAACCGTGTCAACTACATGTTCTCATACATTCGACACCACCTAGGCTCTTCATCAAACCCACCATACTTTCCGCACTAAATCCACTCTTGTGGTTCTTCAACCCTTCGGATTATATGTGAGACAAGATCTTCTCCCAAGATTTAAGATTTCTAGTTGTTTTCTTTACTAAATTATTTTTCTTTGTGTCTAATGGGCTTTAAAAGCCAAATTTTATGTTAATTTCCCTTAAAATGGATTTAACATTATTGAAATCGTTGTAGTGTTTTGTAGCACACATCCATAGCTCGATTCCTTGGTGCCCCAAGCAAAGGGGAGCATACACCAAGGGGGAGCACTTGCAATATAATCTTTATTTTTTACTTTGCATTCGTCACCAAGTCACTTAGCATTCGTCAAAACAAGACTTGCAAGGAACGCTTCTACAACACTTTTTGCTTCGACAAAAAGGGGGAGAAGAGATGTAAACTCATCCACTAAATACTTATTTAGTAACTCTTAAATACACACGAGTTTATATTTTGTCATCATCAAAAAGGGGGAGATTGTTAATACAAATATTCACGTAAAACGATCTTTATATTTAATGATCTTCATATTTTGATAATAACAAATATAATGCCATACTACGTAAAAGTTTACGTAAATAAGTTATTTAGTCAAAAGTTTACTTGACGACGATAAATCACTTAAGGTATGAATATGACATTATTAAACATAGTTAATGATCAAAGAAAAATATTATCCTTTGCATAAACATTTTCTAATCAAATGATTTTGACAAACACATGATTAATTATAAGCTAGTTAAGTTAATCATGTAAGACAAAATAGGATTAACCATAAGTGGAAACAATCTTTCTAAATCTTTTCAAATACAGAGAAGATCTTTCCTTATTAGTAATAAGAAATATTTTACTTCTAGAAAAATCTAAAAAACTAAATTTATAAGTACAAAATAATATATTGTAAAGATTTGAGGTTAATCATAAAAAGACAAAAGCTGTCCCAACCGCACCCAACGGATCCAACAAAACCAAAGGATGGATCCAGGTTTAGGTGGATCCGTGCGATAGCTGGTTGGGACAAATTTTGAATTTCAAATGTTGCCTATAAATAGCAAACTTAAGTCTTCATTTTAGACAACTCTTCACAAATATTTTTCTCTCTAGTTTTTATCATTTTCATATTATTTGATCATTATACTTGTTTCATAATCCATTACAAGTGATCAACTCATTTCACTCTTTAGTGAAGAACACTAACGAAGATGTGAAGCTTCAAGCGTTATTAGTTTAGTTGTGTCATCACGATTGTGATAATCAGTTATCTTGTATCTCTTATGTTATGTGTTGTGTTCATCATATGTGTATGACAGGTTAGTATTTAGGCCACAAAATACATAGTGTGTTAGATTGGTTCTATCTCGAAGTAGAAATCGGTATTTAGCCTAGTATCAGAAAAAGTGTAAGCGACGTGTACGGTTTTCTTCGCCTAAAGGGAGCTTAGTGACGCAGTGAAGAAAACTCTCAAGTTGGGTACTTGAGGAGTGGAGTAGGGCGAAGAGGAGCTTCGTAACCGAACCACTATAAATCATTGTGTCATCGTTTTGATCTTTCCTATCCTTACTTGTTTATACTTCGTAGATTACTTATTGCTTTGCTATCATATACACTTGTGTATATCTTTTGAATTCACATAAGTTGACAATCTAAGATTTTTATAAAATGGTAAACACTATTCAACCCCCCCCCCCCTTTTAGTTTCCACACAGATCCACCTAAATCTTTTTTCAACGGGCCCATGACTAAATTACAATCATTATCTTCCTTATTATCAACATAATTATTACCTGAATCTAAAGCTTTTGTGGCATTATCTCCCAAAACCAAAGCATGTCCCAAAGACAACCCCCTTCTGGTCTTTCCCTTTTTTCATATTCACATTCCACATTTGTAGATTGCCTATCCTTATCACTTTTATGGTTCTGTAGTTGCTGATCTGGATTGGCTTTTAGCACTTTGATTTCAACAAAAGGAGGTGTAAATCTGGGCGGGTGAGAAATCCCCCTTGACTATTGTTGGGCCAATTTCATTGCCCTCTCATTTTTCACTTAGGATTTGAATACAAAATAACCTAAGTGTAAATATCCTTTAACAATTCAAGGTCACTGAGTGAACAGTCACTCAGTGAGTTGCCTTTAAGATGCTCAGCCTGAGTCTGCAAGAAAGACTCTAGTATTCAGTGAGGCGGTTCTCAGTGAATAAATCCTGAGCCAAAGAAGAAGGTGAGTTAGTGAGTTGTGGCAATAGACTCACTGAGCCCCATACGATCTCCAACAACTAGAAGACCCTAAAGATAAGAGACTGAAGAATAGGCGAGATAGTTTGAAAGCAGATAAGTCCAA
The DNA here is from genome assembly GCA_026074375.1 of Tanacetum coccineum. Lineage (NCBI taxonomy): Eukaryota > Viridiplantae > Streptophyta > Magnoliopsida > Asterales > Asteraceae > Tanacetum > Tanacetum coccineum. Next base: position 41,197 of record BQNB010017970.1, read on the forward strand.
GCTCTTATCTCCAGAAGTCAACTTATCCTGAAGAGGGTATAAGACAAGTTTAGTGTCAGGAACTGAACTTGGAAAGAGCATTTGTCCCATACTTAGAAAAGATATTGTAATAGGGTCAAGGCAGTACAAATGTACTAACCTATTAGATTTGTGATAAGTGCTCAACACCCATATAGGTGTGACCCTACCTAGGTAGTATAAATAGAACTCTTGTAATGGAGTAGATGTTAAGTTTGTGCATTCAAAGTTGTAACTTTCACAAACACATATCTACTCCTCCAAATCTACCAAGTCCCTGAGCAAGCTCAGTTGGTTAGCATAGTAGTTAACTTTGCATAACACTTTAGGTTTATGCAAAGTTATTAGTGTGGAGATCACACACACATACACATTGTCATTTAATCCCCATTGTAGTTCTGCATACAATGGCGTATAATTCTTAATAAAAAGAGTTAAACGTTGAAAAGTTATTTTTATGTCTTTTACTTACTAAGCTATATTTACGTACAAAAATCTTTTCAAACAACAAACTGTTTTCTTTACTTGCTAGCCATGAGTTAGTTAATGATAACTTTGTAGTTATTGTTCACTAACTAAGTAGGAACAACAAGTGGTATCAGAGCCTCAAGTTTGTAAAACTTACTTAACACAAATTTACTTAAGTTTTTAAAACCTAGATCCTTAAATGGCTACATTATATGATGTACCCCAGCTAGTTGACAAAAAGGAGATAGCTACGCTGCTATTGCTCCTAAACTAGAGCCGGTAAAATTTAATAAGTGGAAAAAGCGAATGTTTTGCTACTTAGCGGGAATGGAACCCTATTACTTAAAATTTATTAAGGATGGTCCATTTCAGCCAAAAACAGCTGAAGGTGATGCTAAGCCTGAGTCCTAATGGACTCCTGATGAGAGGAGGGTGGTCATTCAGGAACAGCGCCTGAAAAACATCATTATGTCATGTCTACCAGATGACATAATGGAATCTGTCATTAGTTGTGTTTCAGCGAAAGAAACATGGATTGACTTGGTTCACAGCTTTGAAGGTCCCTTAGATACCAAGGAAAATAGGATCATGGATCTGAAACTTGAGTATCAAACTTTCAGGGCAAAGTCTACTGAAAGTCTCTCATAGACCTACACCCGCTATAAGACCCTACTCAAAGAGCTTGCCAATGATGGTGTTAACCTCTCTAAACACGAAATCAATGTTGGTTTCATGAACAGTCTCCCTGAGAAGTGGCTAACCTTCTCTCAGGGACTGAGAAATGCCAATCATACTCAGACTCTTGACCTTGCAGATATCTATGGTAGGTTTGTCTATGAGGACAACCTAATCCAAAGAAGGTATTCTGACACCAAAAAGGCCCTCATTACTACTCCCTCAAGCACTCCAATTTCTACTGCCTTCTTTTCTAACAATGTCATTTAGGATTTCCAAGAAAATTCTGATGATGAAGTAGATGAAAGGTCTAGTGAGGAATATCTAAGAGACTTAGATATTGAGTATCATGAAAGAGCCCTTTTGGCAAACTCAAAACATTTTATAAAAAGAAGAAACAATTTCTCAAGTCAAAAGGCAAATGAAAATACTGAATGTTACAAATGTGGCAACAAAGGTCATTTTGCAAAAGATTGCTTTTCTAAAACGTCTCAACCTTCTTACAAATCACCATTGAATAATTACTCATCAGTGTCTAAAGGCTTTCAATCAAAGTTTACTCCAAAACTTATTCAGTCTTCTTTTAACTCAAATAATCAAGCTGATCCAAAGTTTTAGAAAGATTACAAGGCTGAGTACAAGAAGATGAAAGCTAAGCTTGCACTCCTTGAGGCAAGTCCCTCAAGTTCTCAGAACCCAAAGTCCTTCTAACTAAAGAACAAAGGTTTAGTTGCTGAAACCTTTGATTGGGATAACGAATAGGTCTCTGATAAAGAAGAAGTCACTCATGTTAAGGTACTGATGGCTCTAGCTGATGATGAGCTCACTGTTAGAAAGAGTCATGCTCGCAATGGTGAATGGGTCGACATCACCATAAGAAAGGTAAACACTCTTCTCTCTATGGATGAAGATGTCGATTGGCAAAATTACCTAATGTATATCAACATTGATCTTAAGTTTGTTGAAGAGCAACGATTAAACTTACTTTCTAAGTATAACAAAATGGTTTTTGAATTAAATAAGTGTAGATATGAATTGATAATCTTAAAACAATCCAATCTTGATGCTGTCACTTTTCAAATTCAAAACACTAACTTATAAAGTTAAATCATGCTATTCAAGAACAACTCAAAGATGAGAAAATAATCAATGAAAAATGGCTAACTAGCTTTAAAAAGGTTAGTCAATGTATCAATGAGAAAATTAAACACCAAAAGAAGAAAGTTCTTGGAGGTGGATTACTCACTGAGTTGTCATTTAAAATGAATGAAAATTAAAATCTTTTCGTTCCTGCTTCCATGGGGTATGACCAAGAAATGGTTCCAAAAACCAAAGACTGGGTTGAGAGACTCAACCCTGACAGCAAGCTTCCAAACTTTAATACTAGAAGAATTCTAGTCCCTGAAAGTTAAGTTGTCAATGAGTCTCTTGAACCCACTAAAACTTTAAATACCCATGAATCATCTAAAGATTCTGAAGCTGGATCCCTTACTCAACTACCTTCCCTAAAAAATCTTTAGGGAGCTTTACCAAGCTCAGAGGTAACACCATTGACCTTTCAACCCTACTCTCCAAGAGAGAGACCAGGCTTAGGTATCATGAAACATACAAAGTCTGAAACACAGGATTCTTCTAACAAGTGTGTTTCAGAAACTGTCACTGGTAGTGAAACTAAGCAAACCACATCTTTAGTTCCTACTGAAGTCAAAGACACTGAACAAGAATCAAAATTAAATGAATTAACTAAACTTGTTCATATGTTAATTGATGAAATGGTTAATTCTAACCAAAAGACACAAGAATCAACCTCGAAGATTCAAGAGATTGAGTCATCCAAATCAGTTGATTCATCAAGAATGAGTCAAGATTCTAAACCCAAAGTTCAGAATACTGGCTCATCAAAGTCACTCAGGCCCAAGCCTATTCAAAAGCCACAACTTAAGTGTGAACTCTGTCACTATACCAATCATTCAACTGATGATTGCTATAGGATCATCTACTGCATGGTATGCAAAAGGGAGGATCATAGGACCTCTTATCATGAAATGTATATTACTTCACTAAAAAGAAGTGAGAACTACAAGGATTAGCCTTATCAATATGCATCTTCTTCCAAGCAGATCCTGAAAGCAAAGGTAAAGCCTTTCCCACCATACACACACTGTGGTTTTAATGATCACATACCTGATGATTGTAGAAACTACCCTGAGTGTGAAATCTGTGGAAGCTATGATCACTCTACCTCAGGACACAAACATGTTATTCAGATTAGAGGAGGAGTACTAGCTGAATCCTCTCAGTCTAATGAGTCCTCAATTAGGGTAAAGTGTAATACATGTGGAAGCACTGTACACTCCACCTCTAACCACAATGAGTTTGATCACTTTAAAAGAGGTGAGAAAATTCAGGCTGCAAAAGCCAGGGAGCCTACCAAAAAGTGGGTTCACAAAAGAAACTAACCCAAGTTTATTATTTGTGCAGAGACACATCAGGGAGCCCATCTGGTACCTGGACAGTGGATGCTCAAGGAGTATGACTGGTGTCAAGAGTTATCTACACAAATATGTAGAGCAACCAGGTCCTAAAGTAGTGTTTGGTGATAACTCATCTTGTATTACTGAGGGATATGGTTCAATAAACTATGGAGGTATAGTTTTCACAAAAGTAGCCTTCGTAAATGGTCTTAAGTACAATCTAATTAGCATTAGTCAACTCTGTGATGCTAAGTTGGGGTGTGCACGGTTCGGTTTGGGTCGGTTTTTGGCTAAAACCGAAACCAAACCGAAATATTTGGTTTTTATAAAACCAAAAACCGAAACCGTTTGGTTTTTGGTGGTTCGTTTTCTTATCGGTTTTGGTTCGGTTTTTGGTTCTTGTGGTTTCAAACCGTTTATATTTGGGTGTGGTCAATTTATACTAACAAACTTATTTTACCTAGAAAATTGATTATTCATTTTTTTGTTAATTTGAGCTTAATAGTGTATACACTAAATTTCTACAATCACACACATATAAATGAGACACACACACATACACATACAAGTGAAAATACGCATAGTATGATCATTGTCACAAATGTAATGATATATTGTCAAGTAAATATACGTACATGACAAAGGCACATATAAACATTTAGATATATACATTATAATTCGAGCCACAAAATGAATATGAATTTAAAATTGTTATTTATTATTTATTTATTTATATTATATATGTGTATACTATTATATAATAAAACTGTTTCGTTTCGGTTTGGTTTTTTTGGTTCGATTTTTGAAAGAAAACCAAACCGAATTTTTTTGGTTTTTGAAAAAGTAAAAACCGAACCATCAGTTTCTAGAATCGGTTGGTTTTTTTGGTTCAATTTTTTTGGTTTTCGGTTTAGTTTTAGTTTTTTTGGTTTTTCTGCTCACCCTAATGCTAAGTATATTGTATAATTTGATGATAAACAAGGAATAATATTTAATGCTAACAAAGAAATTGTAGTGATAGAACCTAGAAGAAATGATGTATATGTCCTTGACATGTCATCACTGACTCCAAATGGAGCCTGCTTCTTTGCCAAAGCCTTAGAAAGTGTAAACTGGCTATGGCATAAAAGGCTATCACATCTCAATTTCAAGAACATTAATAAACTTGCCAAACAAAACAAAGTTCTTGGTCTTCCTTCCTTAGTTTATTCAAAGGATAAACCTTGCACAACATGTGAAAAAAGGAAGCACCATAGAGCTTCATTCAAAACTAAACAAAACTTCTCCATCAGGAAATGTTTGCATCTTCTTCATATAGACTTGTTTGGACCAGTAAGTCCAATGTCCATAAATCATGAGAAATATACCCTAGTCATTGTTGATGAGTAATCAAGGTACACATGGGTATACTTTCTTAGAAAGAAGAGTCAAGCACCTAAAATGATTATGTCTTTTATCAGGATGGTAGAAAACCAAAATGATGTAAAAGTCAAACAAATCAGAACTGACAATGGGACTGAGTTTAGAAATCATGAGCTTGAGAGTTTCTGTGATGAGAAAGGAATTTCTCAAAATTTATCTTCTCCCTACACACCTAAACAAAATGGTGTAGCTGAAAGGAAAAACAGAACTCTCACTGAGGCTGCTAGAACTATGTTGAATGGATCAGTACTTTCTAAGCACTTTTGGACTGATGCAGTCAGAATAGCCTGCTATACTCAAAATAGATCAATCATTGTCAAAAGACATGATAAAACTTCCTATGAAATATTCAGGGAAAGAATTCCTGATATCAGTTACTTTCATGTGTTTGGATGTCCTGTGTTTATTCATAACCACAAGGATCATCTTGGCAAATTTGATGCTAAAGCTGATGATGGATATTTCTTAGGATATTCCTCTGTCTCAAAGGCTTTCAGAGTATATAACACAAGAAGACAACAAATAAAGGAGACTTATCATGTAACATTTGATGAAAGTATGGAAGCCATCAGGTTTACTAATACCTCAATAGATGAGATAAGAATTGATGATTCCTCTAGATATCCTCTGGCTGAATTTCAAGAGGATGATCCATCTAGACAATATCAAGTAGATTCTGATGTCTCATACTACATCATTCCTCATGGACGCTCACTCACTGAAATTACCCAAGAAAATCATGTCCCTGAAGTAATTGCTACTAATAAGCCTAAAATACCTCACACTGAGGATACTAAAGGCCCTCTTGATCTAATCAACACTAAAGGGATACATGAATAAAACGTTCAGAATGATCAAATGATCACTCAACCTACTGATGCACCATCAGGGAACAATATTGAAGGTCCTGGACCCATTACTAAACCTTTAGTCCATGATGTCACTCAGTCTCACATCCCAAATCAAGCCTCTACAAGTTCTCATCCTGCTCCTTAGGATAGATGGTCAAGAGACCAACACATTGAACTTGTAAATATCATTGGTAATCTTAGTGAAGGCATGCTTACAAGAAGCATGGCTACCAAGCTTACAACTGCCTCAGCTAGTGAATGTCTATTTGCTTATTTTCTCTCTGAGATAGAACCTAAGAAGGCATCTAAGGCATTGAAGCATCCAGGATGTATTGATTCCATGCAAGAAGAACTGAATCAGTTCTATAAAAACAAAGTATGGACTCTTGTTCCTCTCCCTTATGGAAAAATAGCCATAGATTCCAAATGGGTATTCAAAAACAAGAAAGATGAACATAGTACAACCACAAAAAATAAAGCAAGACTGGTTGCACAAGGTTATAGTCAGGAAGAAGGAATTGACTATGATGAAACCTTTACACCAGTAGCAAGGATGGAAGCCATCAGGATATTCCTTGCTTTTGCCACATACATGAACTTCAAAGTTTACCAAACAGATATCAAAAGTTCCTTCCTAAATGGTAAACTGAAAGAAGAAGTTTATGTCCAACAACTTCTTGGCTTTAAGAGTAGTGAGTTCCTTGACTATGTCTATAAACTTGACAAAGCTCTTTATGGACTAAAACAAGCACCAAAGGCATGGTATGAGACACTCTCTACTTTCCTTATTTAAAATAAGTTTACCAGGGGAAGAATAGATAACACATTGTTTATCTATAAATAAAAATGAGATGTTCTCCTTGTTCAGGTCTATGTAACAGTTTGAGAAACTGATGACAAAGAAATTTGAAATTAGTATGATAGGAGAACTTACCTACTTCCTTAGACTGTAAATCAAGCAGGATGACAAAGGAATCTAAATTTGTCAAGAATAGTACACTAGGAACTTACTCAAGAAAAATGAAATTTATGATAGTTCCTTAGTAAAAACACCCATGGTTCCTCCAAATAACTTAGGTCATGATTTAGCTGGAAAATCAGTTAATGAAACCTCATACAGGGGAATGATTGGGTCACTGATGTACTTGACTGCAACAAGGCCTGATATCTAATTCTCTACAGTCCTATGTGTAAGATATCAGTCCAATATAAAAGAATCACATCTAACAGCTATGAAAAGAATACTCAGGTACTTGAAAGGTACTCCAACCCTTGGTCTGTATTATCTAAAATATTCATGCTTTGATCTTAAAGGATATTCAAACTTAGACTATGTTGGCTGTAACACAGATAGAAAAATCACTTTAGGTGCCTGTCAAATACTTGGTGGAAAATTGGTTTGTTAGAGTGCCAAGAAACAGCAGTCAGTGGCTATGTCCTCACCTGAAGCTGAATATGTTGCTGCTGCTGGGTGTTATGCAAGTATCCTATGGATGAGAATTCAACTCAGTGACTATGACATCTATTATAAGATGGTACCCATCTTTTGTGACAAAACCAGTGCAATTGCAATATCCAACAATCCAGTACTTCACTCAAGAACCAAGCACATTGATATTAGATATCATTTCATCAGGGATCACATCCTTAAAAGAGATATTGAATTACACTTCATCCCTACTGAGTATCAGCTAGCTGATATCTTCATTAAACCCTTAGATGAACCTACTTTTACTAGACTAAAAGCAGAACTAGGCATGTTGAATATTGATTAATCAGTCTCCCTGATTAATCATGTTCAGTATGGTGTATATTCTTCTCCCTGAAACCATCTCCTGAAACCCATATGAATCCCATGACACTGAGGGACACATTTAATGAAGTAACTAAATGCTCTAAGTCTTTAGTTACTTAATGTCCTAGGTTGGTGACTGAACATATTAAATAAGGAACAAATACTCCTTGTCTAACTATCATTCAATAGGCATGGGCCCTCACTTCTGATTTCACTTCATTAACCCCAACATGCATTTAATGCTCACTCCCACGCACACAATCTCTTCCTAAAATGTCTAATCAAAAGACTTTTGACCGTTATCCATACGTCACGACTGCAAAAGTGCAAGACAACGGAATGGCTAAACAGTAGCCGTAAAAGAGGGAATCGTGCAACTAGTGGGTTATAGCATTAAATGCGTTCCCAAAACAATTTTAACTTTTGAACACACACACAAATTTTGCAAAGCAAAAAAACTCTGCTCAAATTCTCTCTCAAAGCAAACGTGTGGGTGTTCTTCAGTTTATGGTAATAAAGCTTAATCTTAAACTTCATTTAAATTACTTTCAAAAGGTTGTTTTCTTGGTCAATCATGATCAACACAAAGATATCCATCTTCGTCTTGTCCCTTTTGATAACATATCACACATTTCACGGCAGCGATCAAGGTTGAAATAAGCTTGTGACCATCTGGTGTGTGATATTCTACCATTAAAAAAAATTTGTTTTCAAACAATCTTCATATAACAATGGCAGAACAAAAAACAATCAAGTATGCTCCTCAATAGAACAACATGACTGTGGACAATGTGATTTTTTAGACCACCAATGTGGTCGGTAACTTTAACTACCCACCAAATGTGCCTGCATACAAGCCCATAATGAAATTTCTACGAAACTGTCCTTTGTATAATGCTTTTACCAACTGTCCCTCAGTGGTCTATCAGAACTTTCTCAGGGAGTTTTGGAGCACTGTTGTTGCCTTTGACCCTTTTCCATCAACTGATGAGCCTGAGAAACGCCCACTCAAGGAATTCCTCATCAAGTTTTCAGTTTTAAATGGGCAAAGACCCTTGACCCTTGACTTTAACACCTTTTGTTCATCAACTGGCCTTAATTATAATAATGGTAAATATGTTGATCATCCTATACCTGAGGTTATGAAGAAAGAATTAGGCAAAATTGCCATTAACCTGAGTTACCTGGACAAAAACCCAGTCCTGAAAAACTCATTTCCCGTGGCTTGGAGAATTCTATTCACTTTTGTGATTTAGGTTCTCGGTGGGAACTACTCCTCCACTGTACAAGTGAACTCCATCCAGCAGCTTTTAGCCTACAGTCTCATTACTAGGACTGAGGTTGACATAGGGGAGATCATTTACAGTGATCTCGTAACCAAGCTACTGAATAAGTCTAGGCTGAAATACGTTTCATACCCTAGATTTATCTCATGTGCTTTACAAGTGTTACTGGGTTCTGAATACACTAAGGATAAAAAATTTAGGTTTCTACCCCTGATGACATCAAATAACGTCTATTTTATAGCATCATTTATCCTATGTTATTAACCCATTTTGTATAGTTATTGCAAAGAATTGTTACTTAATCGTTTATATTTGAGAATTGCAGTAATTATGGAGTAATTGGTGAAAGTTAGCAAAAGGCGCGCATTCTGGAGCTTAAATGAAGATATTTTGAAGATTACTATTCTGAAGACCAATACGCCGTATCCATCAAGGAAGATACGGCGTATCCGTGCCTGCACTCACCAAAGACCACAGAGGAATAAAGCTCAATACGCCGTATCCAGAAGACCAATACGCCGTATTGGAAATATGGAATGAATATAATATTCTGGAAGATATCAAGCGTGGTCCCTACTCTAAGAAATCCCCAATACGCCGTATCCAACACTTGGATACGCCGTATCCAACCGACTTCCAGACCTTATAAATAGAAAACTCAAAAACGAGTTTTAAGTGTGCTAAATCATATTCTCGATACCTAAACCATAAAAGTCGATTTTCAGAGGAGAAAAAGAGCAGAAGAGGTCGAGCAACGTTATCAATTCCATAGGAGACAACGTGTAATTCCATATACTTTAGTAATCGTTCAGTTTTTGGTATCATTCGTTAACTCGGTTAGTTTACCTTGGCTAAATAATTGCTCTTGTATTTATTATGACGTTTGAAGGCTAATACCTTCGGGTATTAGCCATTATTATGAAGATCTGAATGTTTGGTATTTGTTTATCTTGATTTCTTGATTTATCGTTGTATGCTTGTTTATGTTTATCAATTTATACTTGTTTACGTGCTTTTGTATGCGACCTATCATTCAACTGGATCTAGTGAAGCAGACCAAGTAGATCTAGAGTCCGGGATAGCTCTCCATATAGTGATTTATACATCTAGAATTATAGTTACACAAATATTGTCCTTCTAAGTCTGTGTCTAGGATACGCTTCGGGCTTAACTAGTTAATTGGATATTGCCAATGGTTTATTGATTGTGTTGACTAGCAGGTGACCTAGATAATTCAACAAGTAATGTTCCTGATTCCATTGGACAGTTGGACAAGTGGACTACTAGTGTATAAATTCCCATTAAGCGGTAAGTGAGTAAAGTCTTTATGAGTTAGGGTTTAACAAGATCACCATTGCCTTAATCCCTAAGATAGATTATAATAAGCAAATAAGGATGCTTTATGCGGATGCTTTAATTGTGATAGAATTAATGTGTCTAGGTCTTAGGATGATGTAACGCCTAAGTCTTAAGAATGATATGCCACCTCAAGAGAAGAAATCATTGCACTTAATAAACAAACCAACTTTCTAATCGGATTAATAATGGTTAATACAGTTTTCTTATATAAGGTTCGACTGCTCTTTTATCTTTTGTTAATTAGCTTGCGTGGGTAAAAGTGCCTTGAATTGATTATAGTCACCAACCAAACCATGCCAGTCTCTCAGGCTGAAAAACCCCCTTTTTTCCCGTTAGAATTAGGATTTAGACTGACATAGGTTTAACATAGGTTTAGAATAGAGTAGAATTAACATAGAATAGATAACCAAGATATTAATTAAATTGATAGATTTAACCTCGCTTCAAGTGTTCGACACCCTACTTACCACGAAACTACTACCGATCGGGTACACTGCCCGTTAAAGTGTTGTTTTTGGTTTAGTCGGCAAAATATAAATTTAAAACTTGAATCAATAAAATATACACCACACAACGACACATCAAGTTTTTGGCGCCGTTGCCGGGGAGTGAAAATTAATCTTGATTTTTATTTGATATTTTGGTTTTTAACATTAGATTAGATCTAACCATTAGGATTAGTGTAATTTAGATTAGTGTATATTCTTGTATATTCTGTAAATCTTGTATATTTGTGTTTAATTGTTTGCGTATTTAATTGTTTTTCTTAAATACACTGTTCTGGTCGACAATTGAATACGGCATATCCACTTCCATCGGATACGGCGTATCCAAATCTCTGTCCAATACAGCATATTCATCCCAACTGATTAATACGGCGTATCCACCTCCATTGGATACGGCGAATCGATCGTCTGAAATAGAAACTGAAATCTTGGTTTTCCTATTTGATTTTCGTGCCAAATTTTTTACCTTTCTTCGGAACAAATCCTACTGATTGTTTATCCCTTGTTTCAGGTAGTGCATGACAAGGAGTTCTACGAACGAACTATTCACACCTTACAAAGAACCTGAACGAGAATTTCGATCATCAAGGAGACACTTTAAGACTCTAAGTCTTGACGATTGAGATCGCCTGATTTCAATCTACTTTCTGACTAAGAATACTCAGAGGAAGAAGAAGCGGAAGCAATGGCAGAAACAATGGAGCAATACATGAGCAAGACCTGAACGGACTATGGATCGGGAGTCGCTAGGCCTAAAATTTATAACAAAGATAAATTTGAACTAAAAGTACAATTTCTTAAGATAATGAGGATGCAAATGAACGCATTGAGAAAGTTCTCTAAATAGTTGACTTATTCCATGTTCCTAACATTATTGTGGATCAACTAATGCTCCGAGTCTTCCCTATATCCTTAACTGGAGCCGCAAGTCGTTGGCTAAGAAATGAACCAACTGGTTCAATCAAAACTTGGGAAGATCTTAAGACTATGTTTTTGAACAAATATTGCCCACCTGGTCAAACTGCAAAGAAAATGGAGGAAATCAACAACTTTCAGCAAGAGCCAGATGAAACCCTTTATCAAGCATGGGAGCGCTTTAAAGAACTCTTGATGAAGTGTCCTCAACACTATTTGACTGAGATGCAGGAGGTAATTTTGTTCTACAATGGGTTGGATGTTCCAACACGACAGATTCTTGACTCAAGAGGTGCCATTCCAACTAAGACTGATGCAGATGCCAAAACAGCCATCCAAGAAATGGTTGAATACTCTCAAAAATGGCACAATAGAACATCTAGAGGAAGAAGTACTGACACTTCTGACGGACTGGCTGTTATACAAGCACAACTGAACTGTCGCACCCAACCAAGGCGGAAACGCGAGGTGTAACATATCAATAAACATCACACAAGATGATAGATAAAAACACCATATATGATTTAATAAAAGTAAACTTATCCGAATTACAACATCTTCAAGAACAAATTTAAAAGTACATGAAACATCATAAGTTGTTTCCATCCGAACATGGATATTCAAAAGACAAGGTTCTTGCAATTATGTAGACGTCTTGACAATAACTGAAATACACAGCTCTAAGTTTCCACCTTGGGAACGTCACCTGAAAAGCATGATAAAACGGTCAACTATCGAAATAGTTGGTGAGCTCTCAAGATTAAATACACAAAATGTAGTTTTAGAAAAGGGTAGATGTCCGATAAAAATTTGCCAACTCAATGGCAAGTTATCAAAAACAGTTGTCCAAACCAAAATCAATTTCCTAATAAGTTGAGAGTCCAAAACAAATCAATGTATATGTATGCTATAGTGATTATGCGAGGCACTACTTAAACGTATTCAGCCTAACCGTTCCAACATCCAATCAAGTTCTAGTTGTATAGTGTGGCACAAACACTTAGTACTATGCACCCTTGTGCGGGGAGTGAGGAGGGGCTAGTCTCCTAATAGCGCTATCCATAAGTACTAACGTCTCAATCCCGTTGAGGGGGAAAATGAGTTAAAAGTAGTGGCGGGTTCCAAGCATACAACAACATACATATTAAGTTCAAGGTTCCAAGTTCAACACGCTTCCAAATTCAACAAGTTCAAATCAAGTTCCATACGTTCAAAACAAGTTCAAGTTCAAATATACTCAAAAGATTCATTACTTCAAGTAAGAGTATGAAAACGACACATCATGCTTTCCACCCCAAAACATTTAAAACATGTAAGAAAAAAGGGATGTGAGAAACTCACCGAAGATAGGAGTATCGATCGAGAGAATCAACAAGAAAAGAGAATGACAACAACGATCTCAATCGCGACCTATAATAGTAGTGGTCCGCGTATAAGAAAATATAGCTATGCGAAAACGCATATTTTGCAATGATATGGAATAATATGTATATATCTACATGTATACAATCCTATGTCGAAGGATCCATGCACAAGACACAACCTACCATTTCCACACTTGCGTTTTTTCTGAAATTTTTACTGCTTTTCCTAGTCGCTTGACGACACTTAAAGAAATACTAAAGGACCACAACCAATGTTCATCTCTCATTTTAAAACACCTATATATGTTGTTAGACTACTGCAATTTTCTCAAAAATTTATTGACAAGTTAAACCATTTTTCAAAAATGCTACCAAGCAACATGTCCGAAACAGGGTCTGCTGGAACCTTGCCAAAGTTTGGCATGAGCAGACCCCTTTAAACCTTCCAGAAAATTATGAAAAAATTACAGTACCTCACAGAAATTATGGACATGCTACAGATTAAATTTCGTTGAAAAATATTAAGTTTTGATATGTCTGCTCACTACATCTTTGCAATCTAAATTCTGGACCAGAATTGCAGTTTTGACAACACATCTTGTAAATTCAGTTTGGCTAACTTATACTCACTGAAAATTCATGAGGCCTTTTTCGTTGGAAAGTAGACTCTTTGAACTTAGTTTTAGAGTCAAGAAACTCTATAAAAGCTTTTAAAATGACCAAGTTATGACGCACGCAAGTTGACCCAAAATTCTGCGCAAAATCGCCTAATGCAGAATTTGACACAACAAGTTTCCAAACTTCTAACTAGCGTAGAAAACTCGTTTTTAGGAGTTATCGGACGCGCGAACTAGCGCCACGAAGCTACGGACATAACCCATCATAATCCTAGATAAATACTCAGTTGACCACATCACAATTTTGCCGACAAGAGCCTAAACTTTCTGATCTAAATAGGGGTTTTATAACACCTTCAAATCGACAATTTTTCGCATCAACAACAATCCTAATATGCTCAAACCAACCAATTTATCACGCTAATCATCCTAAACTATCCAATATCCCAAAAAACACAACATGCATGACCATCGATGGATTCTCGACATAAAATTATACACATGCAAGTAATATATAATCAATCAATACAAAATTAAATAGGATACTTACACGAATACAATGGAATAGTTAAAAGATCAAAACCATAAACTCTTATGGTTTCTTGACTTTGGATGAACCCCACAAACACAAAATAAGGACCCTGAATTCTTGATTGGTTTCACCAAACTTGTTAAAAATACTTAATCTTGAACCTTTGCAACACCAATTATACCTAATTTTATCAAAACCCAAAAATTAAGAATTTAATAAACATCAAGAATTTGAGTAACTTGATGCATGCTTGATTTTATTTGAAATGGATGATGGGGGTTTAGTTTAGGAGTGATTTGGGAAGTAGTAGGAATGACCAATTTGATTTTTGATAATGATGGTGGTGGTTGTTGGTCTGTTCGTCAAACAAATAGAAAAGAGAGGACACGAGATGTTTTTTTTACTGTTGTGGGTTATAAGCTATAAGAGGAAGTAAATCTATATATATGAGGAGCAATATCCTAGTTTCTATCGACATTATCTAAAAAAATAAAAAGGGGTGTTTGTTCAGTGGAGATAACCAACCAAGGGAGGGGGGAAATGGGCTTGGGTATATATTTTTTTGTTTTGTATTATTACTTAGGCCCAAACTTGTTTAGTTAAGGATATAAAGTGTAAAAACATTATTTTCGACACGGTTTCGGCCAAACGTGGATAAAAGTCGAAAAAGTATTAAAATAAAATAATTAAGCTCTCGAAGCTAAAATATAGAATTGTTGATTTCTCGATCGTTAAAACGAATAATTAACCAACGCTCGACTCGCGAATGTTTAGAACGACGACTCTTATTAAATCGACTAAAAATAATAAAATAAATTCTATGAAATTAGAAAATAGAATTTAAAGCTCGGAATAAATGGCGACGTGAAATTCGAGTTGCATCAAAATCAAGCATTAAAAGCTAAAAGTAATGCGACCACATAAAAGTGACTCAATAAATAATCAAGAGAGTTAATTATCATACGTTTGCTTTCGGTTACTGACCTCAAAATTGATGGATGTCACAGTTTTCCCCTGTTAAAGGGAATTTCATCCCGAAATTTCAGTTGCTCGTCCTAAGTCGTAGCGCGTGAACAATTTTGGGTACTTGCACTTCATCTCGTCTTCTCATTCCTATGTAAATTTTGGTCCTCGTCGAGAATTCCAATGAACTTTTACAATAGGAATTTGCCTCTTTTTCAGCTTCTTGACCTCATGGTCCATGATTTCCATAGGTTCTTTAATAAAATGCAGTTTGTCTTCGATCTTGACTTCTTCTAACGGTACGTGCAAGTTTACATCAGCCAGGCATTTCTTTAAGTTTGACACGTGAAACGTGTCATGAACTCCTACAAGTTCTTGTGGTAAGCGCAACCGATATGCTACTGGACCAACTCGTTCGACAATCTCGAACGGTCCAACGTATCTCGGTGAAAGCTTGCTTCTCTTACCAAAACGTACCACGCCTTTCCTAGGCGACACCTTGAGTAGTACTTTATCACCGACATTGAACTCTAACGGCTTTCAACGATTGTCGGCATAGCTTTTCTGGCGATCTCGTGCGACTTTTAGTCTTTCCTTGATTTGCATAATCTTATCAGTAGTTTTTTGGACAATCTCGGGTCCAAATAGCTTGCTTTCTCCTACTTCTGCCCAAGCTATGGGCGTTCGAAACTTCCTTCCATACAATGCTTCAAATGGGGGCACACTTCATGCTCGAGTGGTAGCTGTTGTTGTATGAAAATTCTACTAACGGTAGCTGAGTATCCCAATTTCTACCAAAACCATTTACACAAGCTCTAAGCATATCTTTAAATGTTTGAATAGTGCGATCACTTTGGCCATTAGTTTTGGAATGGTAAGTTGTACTTAAATCCAATCTCGTTCCCAATGCTTTCTGCAATGATTGCCAAAATCTTGATGTGAAATAATTGTCATGATCAGATATGATTGAAAGTGGCACACCGTACCTTGATACGATCTTGTTGATGTACAATCTTGCCAACTTTTCTATCTTGTAATCGTCACGGACTGCTAAGAAATAGGCAGATTTGGTCAGTCGATCAACAATGACCCAAATCGAGTCATGCCCGCTATTGGTCCTCGGTAACTTGTCTATAAAGTCCATTGTGATGTTCTCCCATTTCCATTCGGGAATCTCTGGCTGTAGGAGTAATCCTGATGGTTTCTGGTGTTCTGCTTTGACTTTTGAGCAAGTCAAACACTTACTAACATACATAGCAATATCCTTCTTTATTCTGGGCCACCAATATAAGCCTCGAAGATCATAGTACATCTTGTCTGCTCCAGGATGTAAAGAATACCTTGTAGCATGGGCTTTATTCATGATCAAAGTTCTCAAATTGCCATAGACTGGCACCCAAATTAGTTCGGCAAGGTATAATCCACCATCTTCTTTTCTCTCAAGCTGCTTTTCCAATCCTTTCAACATTTCTATCGGAGTGTTGACGCTTTTGGAAGCTTAGCTCTGAGCTTCTAGTATCCTAGCCTTAATGCTAGAGTGAATTATCATGCTCATAGCTTGAGCTCGTCTCGATTTCAACCGTTCCTTCATGCTCAATGCATCTGCTACTACGTTCGCTTTACTAGGGTAGTAGCGAATCTCGCAGTCATAATCGCTGAAAAGTTCTATCCATCATCTCTAGCACATATTTAAATCTTTCTGATCAAAAATGTGTTGAATGTTTTTATGATCGGTGTAGATCACGCTCTTTGTTCCATACAAATAGTGTCTTCAGGTTTTGAGAGCAAATACTACAGCGCCCAACTCTAAATCATGAGTGGTGTATTTCCACTCATAGATTTTGAGTTGTCTAGACGCGTATTCAATTACCTTGTTTCTTTGCATCAAAACGCAACCAAAACCTTGGTTCGATGCATCATAGTAAACTATAAAATCATCTGTGCCCTCAGGAAGTGCCAGAATAGGAGCATCACACAACATGTCCTTCAATGTCTGAAAGGTGTTCTCCTGCTCATCACCCCACTCGAACATTTTGTTTTTCTGAGTCAACAGGTGAGATGTTTTGCAATCTTCGAGAAATTTGCGTTAAATCGCCTGTAGTATCCTGCCAATCCTAAGAATGAACGGATCTCGATTGGGGTCTTTGGGGGCTTCCAATTCTTTACTGCTTCAATTTTGCTGGTATCCGCATGTATACCTTCACTGTTCACTACATGTCCAAGAAAATGAACCTCTTGTAGCCAAAATTCACACTTTGAAAATTTCCTGAACAATTTCTCTTTTTCAAGCAACTCCAATATCAATTTTAGGTGAACTTCATGCTCCTCCTTGGACTTTGAATAAATTGAGATGTCGTCAATAAAGACAATGACAAACTTGTCGAGATACGGCCTACAGACGTGGTTCATAAGGTCCATGAACACCGCAGGAGCATTAGTCAGACCGAAGGGCATGACCGTGAATTCAAAATGTTTGTACCTCATCCTGAAAGCGGTTTTGGGAATATCTTCTTCGCGTACTCTCAACTGATGGTAGCCAGATCAAAGATCTATTTTTGAAAAATTACCGTGACCCTTGCAACTGATTGAACAAGTTATCAATCCTAGGAAGAGGGTAGCGGTTCTTGACAGTTAGCTTGTTCAGCTCTCGATAGTCTATACACATACAGAACAAACCATCCTTCTTTTTCACGAACAACACCGGTGCTCCGCAGGGTGAAGAACTAGGTCGTATGAAACCTTTTTTTCTTAGAGCTCTTTAAGTTGGTTGGACAGTTCTTGCATTTCCGTAGGTGCCAAACGATAAGGTGATTTTGCAATAGGCATGGCTTCAGGGACAAGATCTAGGCGAAATTCAACTTCACGAAACGAGGGTAAACCTCGTAGATCTTCTGGAAGGATGCTAGGAAAGTTACGTACATTAGTGATGTCTTCAAGTTTTAGCTCACTTGCTTTTACAGTCTTTAACTATTTCAGTTTTCCTTCCGGATGTTCTAATCTCTCCGTTGGATAGCGGAATTTGGACTATTTTCTTATAACAAACTATCTTAGCTCTAGGCCTTGACAATCAATCCATTCCTATGTTCACGACGAAACTACCATGTCCAAAAGGAATCGAGCCGATGATGAACGTATGACATTCTAGTTCTAGCCCACATCCGCGGACAATCTTGTTGGTTTCTAACTTTAGATCGTTAGCAATTTAAATTTCATAATCGGGGTTTATAGCACTAGGTTTCGAGTTAATCAAGGGAAAGAAGTCGGTAGAAATAAAACTAAAATAGGCATCAAAATCAAATATTACGGTAGAAAATGATCGATGAAAGAAAAAAGTACTCGTCATGAAGTTTAGATCTTGTTGGGCTTCCTTAGCAGCAATGGAAAAACTTCTAACACGGGCTGGTTTCCATTGTTCTTCAAATTGCAGGAGCTAAACCTCGAATGTAGCGATCAATACGCTTGCTTTATGGAGTTACCGTGTGTGGCACTAGTCTAGCTAACTCATGAAATCGGGTTGTGAAATTGTCAACATCAGCTCCAATCATAACATGATTCCAGAACTCTTCCTTCAATTCCTTGATTGCATTACCCAGACAGTATCTTTCCATCAACAACTTCTTTAGGTCTTCCTAAGGTTGGGCTATAGCAATTGCCCGACCTCTTTTCTAAACTAGTGTGTTCCACCAAGTTAAGGCGCGACTTTGCAGCATACAAGTCGCGAATTCGACTTGGCTTTCTGCGGGACACTTACTAATGTAGAGCACACACTCCATTTCTTCCAACTATGATGGTAGGCCAACTGCTCTTTCAGTTCTAAAGAATTCCTTAGCACCACAAGACTTGAATATCTTGTAACTGCAACCTTGCGTGTTGCATACTTAGTTTATCCTTATCTCTCTTGCTTCAACTTAGGGTCGTTAGCATTTTAGTAGAGTATAACTTCTCATAAGTCAAATCGATTAACGGCTTAAATTTCCAGTGAACAAAGCTCGTATCTACTCTAGGTTCACTTGGTACGGATGTACCTTGATTGGTTTCCACGATTCGTTCCTGAGTTGCGCGTGTTTCTTCTCGGAGGTATGGTTTAAACAAATTTTGTCCACACATTTATTTGAGTAATTACCTTGACCAAAGTATAATTCGAGTAGCGTACATATATATGATGCAGCTTTATATGTAACAAAATAACATTCATTCAAACAGAGATGCGACGAAAGTTTATATAGAGAAAAGAGATGAACGTTCTCACATATGTAGTTTTAATTTTCCCATAATGATTGTTATTAAAAAAGATACGTCTTCAAAAGTTTGTATTTCGTAGTAACCTCTAACAAAGTTGGGTTTTCAATGTAAATCGTGATAAAAAGGTTTTGACTTAAAAAATATATATTTCAAGTAACGCATAATAAAGAAATTTTATTTTTTTATTTATTTAAAAATTTTATTTTTTTATTTTATTAAACTCAAAATAAGGATTTCTAAAATTTGAAGTCATAATAAAGTTTTCCAAAAATTTAAAGTCAAAGTAACCAAACACAATGATACTGATACAAAAGATTTTTTTTATATATATAATTAAAACATTTTTTTTCGAACGCGGGTTGAATAAATATATTCAACGGAATTTGGTGTTTATATGTGTCTTATAATACATAAGTTTTGATGCTAAAGCGATGTAACCATTGAAAATTACAAATGCATCCCATTTTAAAAAAAAGTGTTCAAAAAGTACTTCACATGTACATGTTTTGTTACCAAAGAACTTCGACTCTTGCAAATAAGTACCATCTCCGAAACACAATGCCAGGACGAAAATTGTTATCATGGTTACACAATTAACCAGTATCAAGTATAAGGTTCTCGTTCTCGTATCAATCCTTTTATCTCAAAAGGGGTCTCCTATGTGATGGTCATACAACCAAACAACTAGAGTGGTAACACTCTAAGGCGAGTTGCTCCTAAGGCAACTAATGATGTAATACGTCTCATCGAACGTCTTCAAGAATGAAATGTTTAAGTAACAGGTTTCCACGATAAAAACGATGTCAACCCACATGGTGGATGAGAAATAGTCATTTGCAACAAGCATGATAGGGTAAGGACAAAACACCGCACATTTCTGCTTTCGACCCTAATCTCTCTATAGCCGCGTTGCATCCATATCATTTGAGTATCCATCAAATCATCCAAGCCTCGCCCATCCTCAAGTGAATTCTTCAAAGGTCTTAAACCAAATAGCAACTTGAATCTTAATTTCACAACTCATCAAACAAGAACTGTCGTGAACTTAAGTTAGAAGTTGGTATAAAGATTAATGTTTTTGAAAAATTGACTCAACTTTGGGGTCGCTCAGAAACAAAATCTTGAATTACTAAACACGGTGTTTGCGAACAAGCAAGGAATGCTTACATTAGAAGCCAAAATGATTAGTTAATAACATGATGAAATAGAATGTAGACGTGACCAAAATATAGGTCGACGTAGCTCTAATAGTGAAAGAACGAACGTCTCTACATGTCGTGCATACGTAGTTCACCTGCTGTACGCCTTGAGTTCTTACTCAAAATCTATCAATGAGTCCTTCCCAAAGCCTTATGCAGGGTAAAGATACAAAAAATATTTAGGTGTACGTCGCAACTCACTCGCAGAATCATTATCATGTGAAGACGATCTATGGGACATATTGTGACTATAACGGTGTTCTTAATAACAAGGTGCTTAGGGACAGTGTGATACTATAATGACAGTAACCGATGTGAAAGCAAACTCAGAACATAAATGGGCCAATCAACATAAGCATGATGTACTAAAATCAAATAGTAGACATCTAAAAGCATGCATTGTGCGGTGCACATAATTCCTAGGATGCTTTTCAGTGACTAAAGTGGAAAGTCAGTTTTTTTTTTAAACTTGTTTAAAATAATGACTATACCCAGTGTTGCTGATACTACCTAAATTAGACATAGTTGATCAAGTTATGTCTAATTTAGGTCTAATGATGCAACTACTCGGACTAGTCGACTCGTTTCATGTTCGATGTTTTTAGAAAAAGAAAATCATTTTGGTTATAGTTCGGATTTTTGTTTTTGAAAATAAAACCGGCATTCTCTATAACCTTAGGCTCTGATTACCAATCTGTCACACCCCACCAAGGCAGAAACGCGAGGTGTAACATATCAATAAACATCACACAAGATGATAGATAAAAACACCATATATGATTTAATAAAAGTAAACTTATCCGAATTACAACATCTTCAAGAATAAATTTAAAAGTACATGAAACATCATAAGTTGTTTCCATCCGAACATGGATATTCAAAAGACAAGGTTCTTGCAATTATGTAGACGTCTTGACAATAACTGAAATACACAACTCTAAGTTTCCATCTTGGGAACGTCACCTGAAAAGCATGATAAAACGGTCAACTATCAAAATAGTTGGTGAGCTCTCAAGATTAAATACACAAAATGTAGTTTTAGAAAAGGGTAGATGTCCGATAAAAATTTGCCAACTCAATGGCAAGTTATCAAAAATAGTTGTCTAAACCAAAATCAATTTCCTAATAAGTTGAGAATCCAAAACAAATCAATGTATATGTATGCTATAGTGATTATACGAGGCACTACTTAAGCGTATTCAGCCTAACCGTTCTAATATTCAATCAAGTTCTAGTTGTATAGTGTGGCACAAACACTTAGTACTATGCACCCTTGTGCGGGGAGTGAGGAGGGGCTAGTCTCCTAATAGCGCTATCCATAAGTACTAACGTCTCAATCCTGTTGAGGGGGAAAATAAGTTAAAAGTAGTGACGGGTTCCAAGCATACACCAACATGCATATTAAGTTCAAGGTTTCAAGTTCAGCACGCTTCCAAATTTAACAAGTTCAAATCAAGTTCCATACGTTCAAAACAAGTTCAAGTTCAAATATACTCAAAAGATTCATTACTTCAAGTAAGAGTATAAAAACGACACATCATGCTTTCCACCCCTAAACATTTAAAAGATGTAAGAAAAAGGGGATGTGAGAAACTCACCTCAAAAGTTAGAACAGTCGATGACTTCATCACACAAGTAGGCAACCCAAACGAACGCGCACCCTTCTACTCGAGACCTAAGGTAAATAAATATACCTAATTAGATCCTATACGATATGCTCAGACAATATTAAGGTTCATGTGTTAAGTCTTGTGTTCACGTTTGTTTCAAAAGACACATTTATCACAAAGCGAATTTCTACTAAATTGCCCCGAATTTCCTGTCATTTTAAGTATTTATTTGACCAAGTTAACCAAAACGTATGGTCAAGCTACTGCTCCAAGTCAAAATCCTATGTTTTAGTTGTGTTTATGAATTTTCACAAAATTTATTAAGGACTTATACTCGATCATTTATACCCGACTCCAAAAATGGCCAAATCTGGACATACCAAAGTATTTTAATGATCAAAGGGTCTAAATCAAGGTTATATGAGTTAGGCCAATGGGAGACTCTAAATAACCCATACAAGTGTCTCTCATATGAGTTTCAATGATACATTCGTTGTGGTTTATGATTTATGATCAATTTAGTACACGGGTTGAAAAGGGATTTTCTGGCAGTTTTGACACTTTACACTATTTTGCAACTTTGACTAACCCAATGACCTTATATTTTTAAAAGGCTTATATTTCTGGAAACAATACTCAAAGCACTTGAATCTAGGCTCTTGAATCATGTCAAAATGTTTATTTATCATCAACTTATGCTCCAATCAATATGACCCAAAAATAAAATAGGGGCTATTTGAATAATAACTTTTACTTAATCAAGTCAAACCAATAACCAAACATGCAAAAATGACCCAATCAACTCCCAAAATCATATTATATAAGTTTTAACATCATTTTAATCCAAAAATGTCAGTTGGTTCATGTATCAAAAGGGCTCTTTTACACAAAACATACAAGGTGTGTCATAACTTTTAAAAATCAAGGATTTATGTCACTTCTCTTGCATAGATCTTGTAGAAAAATTAAAAATGAATCAACCAAAGTTTTTGTACATCATCATCACTCATTAAAGAGTGTTCTATCAAGAAAATATTTTACCCACAAAGGTTTTACAAAAGTATGCATAAACATGCAAGAAAAGTCAAGAAACCCTCATTTTTTAAAGGGTTTTGGTACAAGAGACATACAAGTCATCTTGCACCATGATTTTTACTTTTGATCTTGCTCCCAAAGATTAAAGATGATGGTGTTATGGTGGTGGATAGGTCACGGCAGAAGCAATGTGCCAAGGAGAAGAAATTTTTTTTATCTTGCTAGATCTAAAATGAAGTAAGTGGTATTAGTTTATATAGGGGACATAGTTGATGGTTTTGAAATTTGCATGTCCTTCCATTGGTGGTGTGATGAGGTTGGCCGGCCACAAGGTTCAAAAACATGTAAATCATTTAATTTTTTTATTTACTTAGATAATCTGTGTATTATTTGAGAAGTGCAAGTTACTTTGTATAAATTGGGCACAATCGGTAAATACGTTAAACGTCGTAAAAACATAACTTTCAAGATGATTTATGATTTTGTTATATTATGTTATCCCATGTGTTTTGATATTGTTATAATGTTATTTGATCATATCGTTGGTCGTTAGGACCGTTAACTAGGATTGTTAGGTCAAATGTGCGTTCGTATAGGGTTCCTAGTAAAACAAGCGTTAAATGCTAAAAATAGTATGACCACTTAAAAGTGACTCCATGAATAATCAAAAGAGTCAATTATCATATGTTTGCGTTCGGTTACTGACCTCGAAAATTGACGGATGCCACAGATCAAAGCCATGAGCTCTTGTTTTCTATGATCCTCAAAAAATCTAAATGAAC
Organism: Tanacetum coccineum; assembly: GCA_026074375.1. Taxonomy (NCBI): domain Eukaryota; kingdom Viridiplantae; phylum Streptophyta; class Magnoliopsida; order Asterales; family Asteraceae; genus Tanacetum; species Tanacetum coccineum. The sequence goes on from BQNB010017970.1 coordinate 65,310, forward strand.
CTCCAAGATATCTATATAACAAGGATTTATTTTTCTTGAAGAATGGAAATACAGAAAAGAAGAGTTGTATTCTTTCACTCCACAAGATACATGTTGTTCCATTTCCAGAAGAAGACTTGGAAGAAAAGATGAAATGTTGTGTTAAGAAAGAATTCAAGACATTCAATGACCACTTAAAAGCGACTCCATGAATAATCAAAAGAGTCAATTATCATACGTTTGCTTTCGGTTACTTACCTCGAAAATTGACGGATGTCACAGTTTTCACCCGTTAAAAGGAATTGCGTCCCGAAGTTTTATTCGTCCGTCCTAAGGTTTAGCACTCGCGAATAGATGCGGATACTTGCGCTTCATCTCATCTTCTCATTCCCAAGTAAATTCTGGTCTTCGTCAGAGTTCCAGCAAACTTTTACAATAGGAATCCAACTTCGTTTAAGCTTTTTAACCTCACGGTCTATAATTTTAATAGGTTCTTCTACGAAATGTAGTTTGTCGTCTATCTTGATTTCTTCTAACGGTACATGCAATTTTACTTCGGCTAGGAATTTCTTCAAGTTTGACACGTGAAACGTGTCATGAACTCCCACAAGTTCTTGTAGTAAGCGCAGCCGATAAGCTACTGGACCGACTTGCTCGATAATCTCGAATGGTCCTATGTATCTCGGTAAAAGCTTGCTTCTCTTACCAAAACATACCACGCCTTTCCAAGTAGACACTTTAAGTAGTACTTTATCACCGACACTAAAATCTAATGGCTTTCGTCGATTGTCGGCATAGCTCTTCTGACGATCCCGTGCAGCCTTCAATCTTTCCTTTATTTAAACAATCTTGTCGGTGGTCTCTTTGACAATCTCTGGTCCAATTAGCTGTCTTTTTCCTACCTCTGCCCAAGCTATGGGCATTCGACATTTCCTCCTTTACAATGCTTCAAATGGGGCACACTTCACGCTCGAGTGGTAACTGTTGTTGTATGAAAATTCTACTAATAGTAGATAGGTATCCCAATTTCTACCAAAATCAATTGCACAGGCTCTAAGCATATCTTTCAATGTTTGAATGGAACGGTCGCTTTGGCCATCGGTTTGGGGATGGTAAGTGGTACTCAGATCCAGTTGTGTTCCAATTGCTTTCTGCAGTGATTGCCAAAATCCTGATGTGAAATGACTGTGAGATATAATTGACACAGGCACGCCGTGCCTTGCTACGATCTTATTGATGTACAGTCTTGCCAACCTTTATGTCTTGTAATCTTCATGGACCGCTAAAAAATGGCAGATTTGGTCACCCGATCGACAATGACCCAAATCGAGTCATGTCCGTTATTGGTTCTTGATAGTTTCACTATGAATTCCATAGTGATATTCTCCCATTTCCACTCGAGAATCTTTGGTTGTTGGAGTAATTCCAAGGGTTTTTGGTGCTCTGCTTTGACTTTAGAGTAAGTCAAACACTTACTTACATATAGAGCGATATCTTTCTTCATTTTGGGCCACCAATACAAGTCTCGTAGATTATAGTACATCTTGTCTTCTCCAAGATGCACAGAATACTTTAAAGTATGGACTTCCTTCATTATCAAAGTTCTTAAATTGCCATAAACTAGCACCCAAATCCTTTCGGCAACATACAATCCGCCATCTTCTTTCCTCTCGAACTGTTTGTCTAATCCTTTTAGCATTTCTGTTGAAGCGTTGGCGCCCTTGGAAGCTTCGGTCTGAGCTCCCAGTATCCTAGCCTTAAGGCTAGAGTAAATCATCATGCTCAATGCTTGAGCTCGTCTCGGTTTCATCCGTTCCTTCCTGCTCAATGTATCAACTACTATGTTTTTTTTACCTGGGTGGTAGCGAATCTTGCAGTCATAATCGCTAAAAATTTCTATCCATCATCTCTGACATATATTTAATTCCTTTTGATCGAAAATATGTTAAATACTTTTATGATCAGTGTAGATAACACTCTTTGTTCCGTACAAGTAGTGTCTTTACGTTTTTAGAGCAAATACCACTGCGCCTAACTCCAAATCATGAGTGGTGTAGTTCTTCTCATGGATTTTAGGTTGTCTAGATGCGTATGCTATCACTTTGTTTCTCTGCATCAAAACGCAACCAAAACCTTGGTTTGATGCATCATAGTAAACTACAAAATCATATGTACCCTCAGGAAGTGCAAGAATCAGAGCATCACACAACATGTTCTTTAGTATCTGAAAGGCGTTCTCCTGCTCATTGCCCACTCAAATTTCTTGTCCTTTAAAGTCAATAGGGTGAGAGGCTTTGCAGTCTTTGAGAAGTTTATGATAAATCGCCTATAATATCCTGCCAATCCTAAGAATGAACGGATCTCGGTTGGAGTCTTTGGGGGATTTCCGTTCTTTACTGCTTCAATTTTGCTGGGATCCACATGTATTCCTTCACTATTTACTACATGTCCGAGAAAACGGACCTCTTGTAGCCAACATTCACATTTTGAGAATTTCCTAAACAGTTTCTCCTTTTCCAGCAACTCCAATATCAGCTTCATGTGAGTTTCATGCTCCTCTTTGGACTTTGAATAAATCAAGATGTCGTCAATAAAGACAATGACAAACTTGTCAAGATACGGCCTACATACTCGGTTCATAAGGTCCATGAACATCGCGGGGGCGTTAGTCAGACCGAAAGGCATGATCGTGAATTTAAAATGTCCGTATCTCGTTCTGAATGCAGTTTTGGGAATGTCTTCTTCGCGTACTCTCAACTAGTGATAGCCTGATCAAAGGTTTATTTTCAAGAAATACCGTGACCCTTGCAACTGATCAAACAAGTCATCGATCCTAAGAAGAGGGTAGCGGTTCTTGATAGTTAGCTTGTTCAGCTCTCGATAGTCTATACACATACGGAACGAACCATCCTTCTTCACAAACAACACAGATCGCTCCCATTGGCGAAGAACTAGTCGTATAAACCCTTTATCTTAGAGCTCTTTAAGTTGGTTGGAGTTCTTGCATTTCTGTAAGTGCCAAACGATATGGTGATTTTGCAATAGGTATTGCTCCAGGAATAATATCTATACGAAACTCCACTTCATGCGATGGGGGTAAACCCAATAACTCTTCTGAAAACACGCCAGGGAAATTACGTACAACAGGGAAGTCTTTGAGTTTTGGCTCATTCACTTTCATGGTTTTTAACTGTTTCAGGTTCCCTTTAGGACGTTCCTCGTAAACTTCCAAAATCTCCCCGTTAGATAACGGGATTTGGAAAATTTTCTCAAAGCAACCTATCTTAGCTCTACGCTTAGATAACCAATCCATTCCTACGATCACGTCGAAACTACCATATCCAAAAGGGATCAAATCGATGATAAATGTATGACCTTCTAGTTCAAGTCTACAACCTCAAACAATCTTATTAGTTTCTACTTTAAGGCCACTAGCTATTTCGATCTCATAACCGGGGCTTATGACACTAATTTTCATATCAATCAATGGCAAGAAGTTGGTAGATATAAAGCTATAATCAGCACCAGAATCAAACAAAACCATAGCGAAATGAAAGTTTAGAGAAAATGTACAGCTTCAGCAACACCTAGGCCAAAGGCTCTACCACGTGCTTGATTCCTATTGTTCCCTTGGTTGTGGTTTCCTTCGATTGCTAGCATAGGGTTTGTATGACATTTCGCGTTTTCAAGGTCACTATTAAATCTCGACTTAATTTCAATTTTTAT
>BQNB010017971.1:0-69014 GCA_026074375.1 Tanacetum coccineum
CAATAGAATATAACTGGAATGCAATAGAAAATATAAGTAATGTATATATAGGTTTTTTTTACTACATTACAGTTTTATTTCTAGTGCATTACATTTATACTCTATTGCATGCCACTTTAAATTTTATTGCATCACAGAGCATGTTTTGGTATTTTAGTATTTATACTGCATTACTATTATTTCTACTGCATTACAATATAGTATAGCTGTAATGCAGTAGAATATAAGACTATAATGCAGTAGAATATAAAATAACAGTGATATACTAGGAAATATAAGACTGCCTAGATAGAAATAACCACCCAAAAATAGTTGCATCACAATGCTGTTAACTGTGGAGTATTTCTGGTGAGACACATGGAAACGTATGCCGGTCGTGTTGTGTTTTTAGAAGAACTGAAGAAGCAGAGGTAATACTTGTAAGCTCTAATGATAAAGGGGAGAATGTATTGAAAGAAGCAGAAGCATGTACAAAGAAGAAAATAAAGACTTCCAAAATTCTTAAAGATAATGTTGTCAAAGTGGATCAAGATTTGCATCAAAAGTTCATCAACAACGTATTGAAGTTAATTGAATGATCAACTAAGTACTTTGCATATGAACACTTTTAGTTTCAAATATGTTGAATTTAAGTATTTTTCTTTTGGATGTTTAAAGTCTTTTAGTTATTGTAGTTAACTATTTGATATGTTCTTTTAATTTTAGTTAATGTTTGTTGGAAACTAAGTACTTTTTCTTTTATGACCAGTCATTATTTAGTACTTAAAAAGTTAGTACATCTCAATTAAAAAGTTACTTCATCACAATGTATTTTGTTAGTGCATTACGTTGGACTCTAAATACAAGTGGTGCATCATAATGTGTATATCAAGTGCATCACAATGATGTAAATTTACTGGAGCACAATATATAAATCTAATGCATCACAATGTTATAAAATAATTTTAAAATTATACTGCATCACAATATAACATTATTGTTATACTGCATGAGATTGTTATCATATTACTGCATCAAAATGTTATCATATTACTACATGCAAATCTACTGCATTATAATATTATTTTACTGCATCACAATATATAAATATACTACATCATAATGTATAAATCTACTGCATCGCTATGTATAAATCTACTGCATCATAATGTTATACATATTTTTAAAATTATACTACATCAGAATGTTATCATATTACTGCGTCATAATGTTATGATACTGTTGAATCACAATATAATTTTACTGCATCACTATGTTAATTTACTACATCCTAATGTTATACACACTATTGCTTCTCAATGTTATCATACTAATGTATTAAAATAATACTACTGCATTACTATATTATTCTACTGCATTCCTATGTCAAAGATAAAACAGATAATTTCCATTTCAAAACAAGCAGATGTATGATGACTTATTGGCTATTTCATAAATTAAATAAATCATCATACATACATATGCACGAAACAAATTCAAAACGTATACTATACTACAAGGCATTCATAACTTGTCTATACTATTGAAAAATAAGAGAATCTAGCACCCTTAATTTGTAAGAGGCTTAACCACTTCTTTTGCCGGAAGACAATTACAAAAATAAGGACACTAACAGCGATGTTGAATGCTGTGAAAACTCTAAGACTCATGGTCAACTTCTGTTTTTTCATTTGGTCCAAGATGCACATGTGCTCTGAGTGCAAGTATGATGGCTCATCATGACCATGTCCTCGTCATTCACTTTGCTCGAATTGAGTGAAACATCTTTGAGCTGAATAAAAGTATAAATTTCATTGAATTATAAAAGAGTCCGGGTTAAGAATTTAGTGAATTAGATCTATTTTCTACAATTTTGATGCATGTATGAATATAAAGTAAGGTGGAATCATGTTCAGATCAAGTGTCTTGGCTAGTTTGATTTAGAATTTAACAAGTTTAGAAAAACCGCCATAAGCAAGAGGTAAAAGATAAGCTCCATTGACAATGATCATTTGGTAAACTTCTCGGTCAATTTCATCTGTTGTGACACCTTGGCTGCCGACACATTTTACTGGAAGGTCATTTATCCAGTGAACTTCTTGTTGGATCATACAATACAAAATAATGTAGAAAAAATAACTGCCAGCTACAAATTTGAGAGGAATTCTTTGTATTCTGAGAAAATACCAAGCCAATTTAAACATTGATAAACTCGCAACATTTTTGAATCAAAAAAAAATCATGAATTGAACTTTGAGTCAACATACTGGTGAGAAGATTAAATTTTACCTTGACTAATGTCCCGACGTATTAAAGAACCTGAGCAGCAAGCTTGCCAGATGTTGTCATATATTCAATACCCTTTTCATCATGCACTTCCGGCCCACTCGCAATTCTAGGTGGCTTCTTAGATCCAACATAAAGAGGCTTTAGTATCAATCCGTTATAGAATGACAAGGAGACAATTTCCCTGGTCTCAAACGTTTACGTGTGCTGTTTTGCAGTTCATCATTATTCTGGTCATTTCTTCCTTGATCTGCCTCCTCTTTTCTTGGTCTTCAGCCCTTGCTAAATGGGTACACCACACAATCTTCAGCCTGTTTCGCAAAAGGTACTTTAAGATCATTATATACATTTACTATGTTTGTGATATAATGACGCATCAGACCACCTAAGGTTATTAATTCCTTTTGTATCACCAAGATTCATTATTGGATTGCGAAAGTTATTAATTTCGCAGCCAAGAACAGATACTCGATATGTTCTTATAATTTAATGTGATTATTTGCAGTTTGTTGAGTTTTGTTTTCTTAGGGGTAGACTCGACTTAGCGTGCGTTTGTTTAAGCTTAATTTTGTGTAAAACACCAAACTTATAATAGCCAATTTGGGTTACGTATAACTGGTGCTATAGGTATAGGTATCTTACATATACTCTCTAGTAGACCATAAGATGGTTGATACGCATATCGTACATTATGGTTAATATGCACACCAAAATTAGGCAGCGCGCCAAATGTATGTATAAAAAAAACAAAGTGCGTCATAAGCTAAAATAAAAAGTCAAGTCATAACAATGCAAAATTAGGGAGTTGTGGGTTAATCCAAGGGTAAAAGCCATATATTACCAACAAACTTTTTATATTTTACCGACTTGATACATTTACTTTTTTATTAACACGGAAACCTATGTACTTTCAAATTTTGTTATGACTTCACCCATATGACCGGTTTATATTAAAATAATAACTGAAATGACTATATTACCCTTGTGGAATGGGTGAAGTCAGCACAAATTTTAAAAGTTCATTGGTGAAGTTGGAACAAATTTTAAAGAAGACAATGTTAATATAGTCATTTGAGTTATTATTTTAATATAACCCGGTCATATGGGTGAAGTCAGAACAAAATTTGAAAGTCATGGGTTTCCGTGTTAATAAAAGAGTAAATGTATCAAGTCGGAAAAATATAGAAAGTACATTGGTAATTGATAATCACCTTTTTAGGGGTAATTATATATCAAATAGTTTAATAAAATATCAAATATAAAATCCCCGCAAGTCAACCTAGTCAACCCTTAAGGAAAAAGGTCAACAAACTCATGGGTATGATATAATTGATTCCGGGCAAGTGATCACCCGGGTCGTTCTCCTAACGAGGCGTGAAATTGACGGTTACATTTTTTGTTTGACTTTTGGATGCTTGAATGCAAGAAGGATTTGGTTTTGGATTCTAAATTTTACGGGAAAAACATAAAAAGGCACGGGAATTAATTCCTAAACTACGGGAAAGCAAAATAAGGCACTAGAATAAACCCTAATTCTACGAGAAGCATAAAGGGCAAGGGAATAATCTAAAAATCTAAGAGAAACATAAATAAAGGAATTAGAAAGCTAAAAAGGAAAGGCATTAATAACTGAAGGCAAAAAACAAAAACCGAGAATCTAAAAACGCGTCTAATTTATCAACTATGTCAAATTTTAACCTTACGAAATCAAAATTAATTTTCCTAAGTCCTAAATGATAAAAGAAAATTTTATAAAAAACATTTATATTTTTCTGACTTTTATTTTATTTAATATGAATTAAAAACACTTTTAATCTAAAAAATTAATAAAAAATAGTAAACTAAATGGGAAAATTCTAGAAAAATGCAGGAAAATACTTTAAGCTATATAGAATGCAAAAAAATAAGAGTTTTGAAAAACAACTTATAAATAAGATGTAAATAAGCTACAAAGGGCTAATAAGCAAAACAGCTAAAAAGGGTATAAAAATAAAGTGAAAGGAAAATAGGGCGATAGCCCAGGTCTGGTGCAATGGTTAAAGCGTTGGGGTACTGTGTGGGAGGTCTCGGGTTCGAGCCTTACTCACCCTTGACTTCCCCTACACTCTAATGTTTTTATTTTTGAAAACTTTTTAAACAACTTTTTTAATAAAATGAAAATAAGCATTTTTAAAACTGAAAATTATTTTTGAAAAGCAATAATAAGCACAGAAATGAGCAAATAAGCTGACAGAAAACCTTAAAAACTTGGACACTTAATCACTTAAACTTAAACCTATCAAACCAGCTCAAATGAGCTTATAACTAAAGAAATAAGCTAAAAACTAGCTTAAACATAGCTCATAAGCAATAGCAGGCAAGAAAAAGCACAAATGAAAAGACAATAAGCTCAGAATATCAAAATAAGCTATGCAGTGGCAAACTTGTAATTATCATGCAGTTTAAAGAACAAATAAGCAATAAAATAGACAAATAAGCTAAAACACATAAAGCCCTAGACCTAATAAGCACTAGGACTAGAAATTTGCTACAAAAATAACCTGATAAGCCATTAAAACCTAAGAGACAGTTTACTCAAATAATGCAACTTAAAAGACTTATGATTAACTTTTAGGCTAAGTTTAATGACTAATAAGCACATACAATAAGCTAAGAAGCAAAAACAGATTAAGACTAAACTACAAGGACCTAGAATAAGCAAGAAATAAGCATAATAGATAAGTAAATAAGCTGGAAATTCTGTTTGCACACATGGACTTTTGAAACAGTATGCATATGACAGTTAGCATTCTTTTATGACTCAAAAAGCATTTTGACAACATAAAAGCCAAAAACAAATGAAAATTAACTCTAACCTAGACTAACTGAACCATGAAAAGAAAAACTTAAAAGCTTAATAAGCCAATAAGCTTAAAATATCAGCTATGCCAAACACCCCTTTAACTTTTGAAAACTAACTTAGAAGTTAAAACAGAACATGAAAAGCTATAAACTAAGCAAACAGATTAAGACCAAAGATAATCAAAGCAAATAAGCAAAATCTCAAGAGAAATAAGCACTTAATGAGCAAATGTATAGTAAGCAGTTTGAAGCTAAAATAAGCAGATTGTATAAAAACACTTAAACTAAAACATATAAGCTGAAAATCATATCTAAAAGGTATTAACAAGAAAGACTTTTTTTTTCAACCTAAAACGATTAAGGACCGACTACTTTGATTAATGACTTTTGAAATATCTTGTTATGAAAACTAGATTTAAACAACTTTTTAATATCATTACTTAAATAAGCAGTTTGAAAAGGTAAAAACAACACATATTCTGAAATTAAGAAAATAAGCCTTCAAAACTAAAATGACTTGCAAAAACTTTAATGAAAACCGACTTTAAGACTTATTAAAAGCTTTTCAAATGTGATTTAAAACTTGAATAGACAAAAGCAGTCTTAACCATTATAAAATTTGCTTGTGCCAAACATCCCTTTAGAATAATTTTTAACATTTTATAACTATTAAAAAGATTGATTATATAACAAATTTTTGCAACAACCAGATATTGAATAAGTATATAATATAATTTTTTTATTTTTAAAAACACATATAAGGTAGCAAGTTTTGTCAGGAAATTAAGCACTAAATAAGCTAAGATAAGAAATTAAAGCAGTTTGGAGTATCATCAAAGCAGTTTTTAAAGGAAGACTTTAAAAACACTGAATTTCATTAAAAAAATTACAAGGTTTTTAAATGTCAAAGGATCATACAAATAAGCTGGAAAAATAAAGTTATACTACTCCTAAACTACTACTACGCTAGATCTACACTACTTCTTTTTTCAGTGTGCTTCTTCTCTTTTATATAAGCTGAGGTGGGTCTTTGTCTTCACATTAGAAGCTTCACGCCCCTCTTCCATGAGCCCTAGGATCAACTTGTTCACCAAGTAGATTAATATAAACCCTTGGATTCACTTTGGCGCCCAAACTTTTAAGGTTTTCACATGGATTGCCAACATGGCAGTTAGGCATGCCCATGTGATGTGGGGTAAGGGTGTGGAGATTGACTCGGTAAGGGAGAGGAGTGATGGGTCTGGTCTTGGGGTGAAGTAACTTATTAAAAGCTTTTCAAATGTGATTTAAAACCTGAATGGACACAAGCAATCTTAACTATTATAAAATTTGCTTGTGCCAAACATCCCTTTAGAACAATTTTTTACATTTTATAACTATTAAAAGCTATATTAATAACAAATTTGAGACAACCAGATAATGAATAAGTTAAAAACACATAAAGAAGCAAGTTTGACAGGAAAATAAGCACAAATAAGCTAAGAAAGCAAACAAGCAGTTGGAGAAATCAAAGACAGTTTTGAAGAGAAGGACTTAAACACTGAATTTCATTAAAAAAAATTACAAGGTTTTTAAATGTCAAAGGATCATACAAATAAGCTAAAAAATAAAGTTATACTACTCCTAAACTACTACTATGCTAGATCTACACTACTTCTTTTTTCAGTGTGCTTCTTCTCTTTTATATAAGCTGAGGTGGGTCTTTGTCTTTACCTTAGAAGCTTCACGCCCCTCTTCCATGAGCCTTAGCACCAAGTAGATTAATATAAACCCTTGGATTTACTTTGGCGTCCAAACTTTTAAGGTTTTCACTTGGATTGCCAACATGGCAGTTAGGCATGCTCATGTGATGTGGGGTAAGGGTTGACTGGTAAGGGAGGGTGATGGGTTTGTCTTGGGGTGAAGTAGGGTTGGTTTTGGGTAGCAGGGTAGTGAGAGTGACGGGTGAATAGGAGTGGAAAAATTGGCGGGAAATGGGTTTTTGGGTTTTTGTTATAACAGGGTAATGGGACAGGGGTTGGGGGACTGTTGGTGTAAAGGTGTAGGGATGATAGGGACTAAAGGTGTTAGTCCCTAAGGACTAGCAATGTTAGTCCTTAAGGACTAACTGTGTAATCAGTTAAAAGGTATGGTGGGCTAACGGTGTTAAGTGGGTTTGGGCTTTTAATTTGGATTGGGCCAGATTTTATATAAAAGGGTATTGGGCTATGAAATGGATTAAAGAGAAATGGAAATGGACTTGTATAATTATTAAAAGGCTTAAGGATTTTAGTCATGATATTTGGCTGACCCGGCCCATTAAGTGGGGTACGGGTTGGCCCGATAAGATTTCTTCAGTTTCGTCTTCGGCTTTGACTTGTTGACTTTTTGGGTTGATTTTGACTTTGACTTTGACTTTTTCACGCTCTTCCATTCCGTGCTTGGTTTTGTCCGTTTTGCTTCGTTTTTGTCCTTTTTCTGAATATCCGTTACCTGCACAATATAAATGCAAAACACACAAATACAATGTATTCTTGGTATGTTTTTAGTCTTTTAGGCACGTTTTTATAGGTAAAAGGTATGTATAATTAAGCACATACCAAACACCTACTCCTCCAAATCTACTAAGTCCCTGAGTGAACTCAGTTGGTTAGCATAGTAGTCAGCTTTACATAACACTTTAGGTTTATGCAAAGTTTTTAGAAAAGAGATCACACACACACACATTGTCATTCAATCCCCATTGTAGTTCCGCATACAATGGGGTATAATTCTTAATAAAAATAGTTAAACATTGAAAATTTATTTTTGTGTTCTTTACTTATTGTTTATCTTTACTTACACAAAACCTATTCAAAGAACTTAATATGTTACTTTACTTTCATGCCATAGTTTAGTGAAGCTTAACTTTGTAGTTAATATTCACCAACTAAGAGGGAACAACAAGTGGTATCAAAGCTAGGTTTATAAAACTCTTTTAAATCTGCTTTGAGTTTTTAAAACCTAGATCCTAAAATGGCTGCTATATGTAATGTACCCCAGCTATTAGACAAAAAAGTAGGCAACTACTCTGTTGTTGCTCCTCGTCTAGAGCCTGGAAAATTTAACAAATAGAAAAAGTATATGCTTTGCTATTTGACGGGAATGGAACCCTACTACATTTAATATATTAAGGATGGTCTTTTCAAACCGAAAACAGCTGAAGGTGTCGATAAACTTGAGTCCCAATGGACCCCTGATGAGAGGATTGTGGTCAATCAAGACCAACACCTTAAAAGCATCATTATATCATGTCTACCAGATGATATAATGGAGTTAGTCATTAGCCATGAGACAGTTAATGACACATGGACTGACTTGGTTCATAGCTTTGAAGGTCCCTTTGAGACCAAGAAAAACAGGATCATAGATCTAAAACTTGAGTATCAAACTTTCAAAGCTAAAACCTCTTAGAGTCTCTCACAGACACACTCGTTACAAAACCTTGCTTAATGAGCTTGCCAATGATGGTGTAACATTATCTAAGCATGAAATCAACATTGGTTTCGTGAACAGTCTCCCTAAGAAGTTGCTTAGCTTCTCTTAGGGACTTAGAAATGCAAACCATACTCAGACCCTTGACTTTGCTGATATCTATAGAAGGCTTGTCTATGAAGACAACCTTATCTCAAGGAGATACTCAGATACAAAAAGGCCCTAATTACTACTCCCTCAGACTCTCCTATTTCAACTGCCTTCTTTTCTAACAACATTGTGTAGGATTTTCAAGAAAAGTTTGATGATGAGGCTGATGAGAGAACTAGTGAGGAGTACCTTAGAGATCTTGATATAGAATTTCATGAAAGGGCCTCGTTGGTAAATTCAAAACGTTTTATAAAAAACAATGTTTCTGTTTAAAAAGATAACAAGGGCACTGAATGTTACAAATGTCGCAAAAAATGTCATTTTGCAAGAGATTACTTTTCTTAAACATCTAAACCATCTTATAAATCTCCTAAGTCTAATTGATCCTCAGTGTCAAGAGGTTTTCAACCTAAGTTTACCCCAAAGTTTATTCAGTCTACCCAACATTCTTAAAGCAGTCAGGGTGAACCAAAAGTCCAAAAGGACTACAAGGCTATATATAAGAAGATGAAAGCTAAACTAGCACTCCTTAAGGCTAGTCCTCCTACTTCTTAATCCTCAAAACCCTTTCAGTCAAAGAATAAAAGCTTAGTTGTTGAAACGTTCGATTGAGATAAGGAAGAAGTATCTGGCGATGAGGAGGAGACAAGGGTTTAAGTTCTAATAGCTCTGGCGGATGATGAACTCTCTATGGGAAAGAATCATACACGTGATGGTAAATGAATAGACATTACCATAAAAAAGGTAGATATTCTTCTCTCTATGGACGAGGACTCATATTTGCAAAATTATCTCAAATACTTCAACATTGACCTAAAGTATGTTGAAGAGCAGAGATTAAACTTATTATCTAAATATTACAAAATTGTTTTTGAATTAAACAAGTGTAGAGATAATTTACTTGCCTTAAAACAAACAAAGCTTGAGGCAATCACTTTTTAAATTCAAAACACTGAACTCACAAAGTTAAATCATGCTCTTCAAGATCAACTTAAAGAAGAATGAAAGGTCAATAAAAAATGGCTAAATAGTTCAAATAAGGTTAGTCAATGAATAAGTGAGCAAATACCAAACCAAAAGAAGAAAATTCTTGGTGGTGAACAACTCACTGAATCATCATCCAAAAATGATGTTAAAGACACTCCTTTTGTTCCTGCCTCCCTGGATTATGACAATGAAATGGTCCCAAAATCCAAAGACTGGGTTGAGAGACTCAACCCTGACAGCAAACTTCCAAACTTCAACACTAAAAGAATTCTAGTCTCAGAAAGTGAAGCTGTCAATGAGTGTCTTAAACTCACTGAGGTATCCTCTGAGTCTTCAAAAGAGTCTGGCTCAGAACCTCAAACTCCTCTACCTTTACTGAAAAATCTTTAGGGAGCTTCTCCAAGCTCTGAGGTAATGACCTTGACCTACCAAGATCACTCTCCAAGGGAGAGATTTGGTCTGGGAACAATGAAACATACAAAGCCTAAAACTCAAAAATCTTCTAACAAGAATGTTTCAAGACCTATCACTGTTTCTAACCCTGAACTAGTCACTTATTCAGTCTATACTGAAGTCAAAATAGATGACCAATAGTCTAAAATAAATGAGCTAACAAAACCGGTCCAAATGTTAATGGATGAGAAGATTAACTTAATTCAAAAGCCTCAGGAACCAATATTTGTGTCCTCACAGCCTAAGTCATCTAAGTCAGTCAACTCATCCAAACAAAGTCAGGATTCTAAACCAAATGGCAAGAACCTTGATTCATCTAAACCAGTGACCAAAACCCCTTCAGAAACCCAAGCTCAAATGTGCGCTTTGCAACTATACCAATCATTCAACTAATAATTGCTATAGGATCTTTTATTGCATGAAATGCAAGATAGGGGATCATAGGACCTCAAACCATGACATGTATGTTGCATCATTGAGAAGTAGTCAAAACTACAAGGCACAACCTTATCAGTATGCATCTCCTTCCAAACAGATCCTAAAATCCAAGGCAAAGCCTTTCCCACCATGCACTCACTATGGCTTCAATGACCATCATCCTGATGATTGTAGAAATTACCCTAAGTGTAAAATATGTGGAAGCTATGACCATTGTACCTTAGAACATAATAGAGTCTTTCAAATTAGAGGTGGGGTACTAGCTGAGTCCTCTCAGTATAGTGAATCATCCATTCGTGTAAGTTGTACTACTTGTGGAAGTAGTGTGCACTCAACCACTAATCACAATGATTTTGAGCACTTTAAAAGAAGTGAGAAACTTTAGGCTACTAAAGCCAAAGAGCCCACAAAGAAGTGGGTTCACAAGAGAAACTAACCAAGTTTATTATTTATGCAAAGGCACATCAGGGAGCCCATTTGGTACCTGAACAGTGGATGCTCAATGAGTATGACTGGTGTCAAGAGTTATCTATATAAATATGTAGAGCAACCAAGTCCTAAGGTGGTGTTTGGTGATAACTCGTCATGTATTACTGAAGGACATGGTTCAATAAACTATGGTGGCATTGTTTTCTCTAAGGTAGCCTTTGTTAATGGTCTTCAATACAATCTAATTAGCATCAGTCAACTTTGTGATGCTAAATATATTGTATAATTTAATGATAAGCAAGGGATAATATTTAATGCTAACAAGGAAATTGTACTGATAGCCCTAAAAAGAAATGATGTATATGTCCTTGACATGACATCACTGACTCTAAATGGAGCATGTTTCTTTGCCAAAGCCGCAAAGTCTAAACTGGCTATGGCACAAAATACTATCACATTTGAATTTCAAAAGCATTAATAAACTTGCTAAGCAAAACAAAGTTCTTGGTCTTCCTTCACTTGTTTATTTAAAGATAAACCAAAAAAAGGAAAATACAAAAGAGCTTATTTTAAAACTAAACAAAACTTCTCAATCAAGAGATGCTTGCATCTTCTTCATATGGATCTCTTTGGATCTGTCGATCTAATGTCCATAAATCATGAGAAATACACCCTAGTCATTGTTGATGAGTACACAAGGTACACATAGGTTTATTTTCTCAAAAAGAATAGTCAAGCAGCTGAAATGATTATGTCTTTTGTCAAGATGGTTGAAAACCAAAATGATGTTAAAGTCA
Organism: Tanacetum coccineum; assembly: GCA_026074375.1. Lineage (NCBI taxonomy): Eukaryota > Viridiplantae > Streptophyta > Magnoliopsida > Asterales > Asteraceae > Tanacetum > Tanacetum coccineum. The sequence goes on from BQNB010017971.1 coordinate 11,814, forward strand.
AACAAATCAAAACTGATAATGGGACTGAGTTTAGAAACATTAAGCTTGAGAGTTTTTATGAGGAAAAAGGAATCTCTTAGAACTTTTCTTCTCCTTATACACCTAAGCAAAATGGTGTAGCTGAAAGGAAGAATAGAACTCTCATTGAGGCTGCTAGAACAATGTTGAATGGATCAATACTCTCTAAGCACTTCTGGACTGAAGCAGTTAGAATAGTATGTTACACCCAAAACAGACCAGTCATTGTTAAAAGACATGATAGGACTCCTTATGAGACATTCAGAGAAAGGATACCAAACATCAGCTATTTTCATGTATTTGGATATCTTGTGTTTATTCATAATCACAAGGATCATCTTGGGAAATTTGATGAAAAAGCTGATGATGGGTACTTCCTTGGATACTCATTTAACTCTAAAGCCTTCAAGGTGTTTAATGACAACAAATAGATGAGACTTATCATGTTACATTTGATGAGAATATCGAAGCCATCAGGTTTACAAATACCTCTATAGATGAAATAGGAATTGATGATTCATCTAGATATCCCCTTGATGAATTCATTCAGGAGGATGATCCATCTAGATAATATCAAACAAGTTCTGATATTTCATACTACATCATTCCTCATGGTCGTTCACACACTGAACTTACCCAAGAAAAACATGTTCCTGAAGTGATTGCTCCAAACGAGTCTGATATACCTCACACTGAGGATGCTGAAGGTCCTCCTGACCTAATCAACCCTGAAGAAACTCATGAAAAAAAAAGTTCAGGATAAACAAACTAGCACCCAATCCACTGAAGGTCCATCAGGGAACAATACTAAATTCTTAGTGTCTATCATTAAATCTTTAGTCCTTGATGTCCCTCAGTCTTAAATATCCAATCAATCCTCTACAAGTTCTCATCTTGTTCCTTAGAATAGATGGTCAAAAGATCAACACATTGAAACTTGTAAATATCATTGGTGATCTTTGTGAAGGCATGCTTACAAGAATCATGGCTGCCAAGCTTACAGCTGCCTCAGCTAGTGAATGTCTATTTGCTGACTTTCTCTTTGAGATAGAACTTAAAAAGGTATCTGAGGCACTAAAGCATCCAGGATGGGTTGATGCTATGCAAGAAGAGCTGAACCAATTCTATAGAAACAAAGTCTGGACTCTTGTTCCCCTCCCTAATGGAAAGATAGCCATAGGCTCCACATGAGTGTTTAGGAACAAGAAAGATGAACATGGGATTGTCACTAAGAACAAAGCAATATTGGTTGCATAAGGTTACATTCAGGAAGAAGGAATTGACTATGATGAAACCTTTGCACCAGTAGCAAGAATGGAAGCCATCAGGATTTTTCTTGCTTTTGCTACATACATGAATTTTACAGTTTTCCAAATGGATGTTAAAAGTGCCCTCTTGAATGGAAAACTAAAAGAAAAATTTTATGTGAAACAACCTCCTGGCTTTGAAAGTAGTGCGTTCCTTGACTATGCCTGTAAGCTTGACAAGTCCCTTTATGGACCGAAACAAGCACCAAAGGCATGGTATGAAACTCTATCTACTTTCCTTATTCAAAATAAGTTTATCAGGGGAAGAATAGATAACACATTGTTTATCTATAGATCCAAAGGAGATGTACTCCTTATCCAAGTGTATGTGGATGACATCATATTTGGCTCAACAAGTTATAAATGTTGTAAATAGTTTGAGAAACTAATGACAAAGATATTTGAAATGAGTATGATAGGAGAACTCACTTACTTTCTTGGACTGAAACAAGAAGGATAACAAAGGAATATCCATTTGTCAAGAACAATACACAAGGAACTTAATAAAGAAATATGAAATTTTTGATAGTTCCTCAGTGAAGACACCAATGGTCCTCCAAACAATCTAGGGCATGATCTTGCTGGTAAACCAATCAATGAAACCCTATATAGAGGAATGATTGGGTCACTGATGTACCTAACTATAACAAGGCCTAATATCTAATTCTCCACAGTCTTATATGCAAGATATCAGTCCAATCCAAAGGAATCACATCTAATTGCTATGAAAAGAATCCTCAAGTACCTGAAAGGTACTCCAACCCTTGGTCTGTATTATCCTAAATGCTCAAGATTTAATCTTAAGAGAGACTCGGACTCAGGCTATGCTGGTTGCAACATGGATAGAAAAATCACCTTAGGTGCCAGTCAAATCCTTGGAGGGAAGTTGGTTTGCTGGAGTGCTAAGAAACAGCAGTTAGTGGCTATGTTCTCACCTGAGGCTGAATATGTTGCTGATGCTGGGTGTTGTGCAAATATTCTATGGATGAAAAGTCAACTCAGTGACTATGACATCCATTACAAGATGGTACCCATCTTTTGTGACAACACAAGTGCCATTTCTATCTCCAACAATCCAGTTCTTCATTCAAGAACCAAGCATATTGATATAAGATATCATTTCATTAGGGATCACATCCTTAAGGTAGACATAGAACTATACTTCATCCCTATTGAGTATCAGCTAGCTGATATATTCACCAAACCCTTGGATAAACTTACTTTCACAAGACTAAAAGCAGAGTTAGGTATGCTGAATATTGATTGATCAGTGTCCCAGATCAAGCATATTCAGTGCGGTGTACATTATATTCTCTCTCTGAAACCATACTCCTTGAAACATATATGACTATCATGACACTAAGAGACACATTAAATAAAGTAACTAAATGCTCTAAGTCTTTAGTTACTTAAATGTCCTAGGTTGGTGACTGAACACATTAAATAAGGAACACATATTCCTTATCTAACTGTCATCCAACAATCATGGGCCCCTACTTCTCCCATATATCACTTAAATAACCCATTATGCATTTAATGTTCACTCACACAAACACAATCCCTTCCCAATATGTCTTGTCAAATACTTTTGACCATTATCCATACGTCATGCCTACAAAAAGTGCATGATAAAGAAACGGCAAAACAATTGCCAATTTGAAAGGGATGGTGTAAGTAGGATGAGAACATTAAATAGGGTTATGATGACATCAAATAATGTTACATTTATACCCTCATTTATCCCGAATAAGTTACCAACTATTATATAATAATTGCAAGAATTAGTACTTAATTGTTTAAAAGTGTTATTTGCATTAATTAAGGAGTAATTTGTGAAGACATGCTAAAAGGCGCATATTTTGGAGCTAAAACGAAGATACTTGAAGATTGCTTATTTCTTACCAATACGCCATGTCCAGAAAAGAGATACGGCGTATCAGCGCCAACTCTTCACAAGAGAACGCGCAAGACCAATTCCCAATACGGCGTATCCAACTTCTACCATACGCCATATCCAGCTGGATAGACATTTAAAGATACAGAGATAATTATATTTTAGGAATGAATATTTGATTGCTTATAAACTTAGCATGTACTCCAAGGAAAATACCCCCACTATGCCGTATTGGCCTAGCTCAATACGGCGTATCTAATCTTTTTCAGACACTATAAAGAGAAGACTCAAAAATGAGTTTTTAGTATGCAAAATCATATTCTCTATACCATACACATAAAAGAAAATTTTCTAAAGAAAAGAAGGGCAACCAATGGTCAAGCATCGATCACGATTCTATAGAAGACACCGTGTAATTCCTATACTCTTGTAATCATTTAATTTTTGGTATTGTTGGGTAAAACGTTTAGTTTACCTTGGTTATTTGATCACGCTTATATATTACAATGGTTATGGGCTAATACCCTAGGGTATTAGCCATCTTAATGAAGATTTAATGTTTGGTTTGTTTTAAAATCGATTTCTTAATTTATCATTGAAAGTTTAATTATGTTTATCACATGATACTTGTCTACGTGTTTGAATATGCGACCTATCATTCAACTGGGTCTAGTTACGCCTAACAAGTGAACTAGATACTAGGATAGCTCTCCATATCGTGTTTTATATTACTGGACCAATAGGATCACAAATAATGTTCTGTCTTTGTCTTTAACACCGGCAGGTGACCCGTAATGTTTCAACAAGTATGTTCTTAATTAATTGATAAAGATTTGAACAGTGAACTACCAGTATATAAAATACCATCAAACAGTAAGTGGGTAAAGTCCCGATGGGCTAGGGTTTATCAAGATCACCATTGCTTTAATCCCTAGATAGATTATAATTAAACTAAAAGGATGCTTTATGCGGATACGTTAATTGTGACAGGATTCAACGTGTCTAGGTCTTAGGATGATGTCCCGCCTAAGTCTTAAGAATGATATGCCGCTTCGAGATAAGAAATCATTGCACTAAATAAACAAACCAGCGTTTAATCGGATTTAATATGGCTAATACGGTTTTCTATCATTTGGCTTGTACCGCTCTTTTATCTTCTGATTGTTTTCTTGCTTGTTTATTGTATTTAGAATTGATTATTGTCACCATAAAACATGTGCCAATCTCTCAGGCTGAAAACCTCCCATTACCATTAGAAACGTATATAGCATAGGTTTAACAAGTAATTAGAATAAACTTAATTAAAGTAATTAAAATACTGATAGAATATAATATTAACGACCTCGCTCTTAGTGTTCGACACCCTACTTATCATGAAACTCCACTTGATCGGGTACACTGCCCGTTAAAGTGTTGTTTTAAGATAAGTCGGCTAAATATAAATTTAAAACTTGGTAATTAATAAATTGAGCCTACACGATAGCACGCCAAGTTTTTGGCACCATTGCCTGGGAGTGAAAAAGTTTAACCTTTAATTTTATTAGTATTTCTAACCATTAGTTTAGAATAATTTAATTAGTGTAGTTTAATTTAGTTTGTAATTAATTTAATTGTGTGATTAATTGTGTGTTTAAATTCAAGCACCGTTTATATTCTGTTTTGGTGATACGCCGTATCCACCAGTTGGATACGACGTATTGACCTTTTTACTCATAACGGCGTATTGATCTCTGTAGTCTAAACAACGTATTTGTTCTTTATTTCGATGTATTTTTTATAATCAATACGGTGTACTGACGTTCAACAGACCCATACGGCATATTCAAATTAATTGAATACGGCGTATTGATCATTTGATACAGTAACATTATTAATTTTTCGTATTCGATTTCCTGTCTCGTCTTAAGTGTTCTCTCTCCTGAGGGCACATCCTACTGATAATTTGTACTTATTTACAGGAATACGATTGACTAAAGAACTACGATGACAGATCGAAACGGCTATATCTCTGTTACCCAAAAGAACTGCATCTCTAATGATAACGAAGGAAGAATGATCGAGTGAAATTTTGTCGAGATACAGGGAGTGTTTTTGGTCAAGATACAAGATAATACTTTCAATGGGATAATTGGAGAAAACGTGTTTGAGCACATTAATAAATGTTTTGAAGTAGTTGGGCCAATCAAAATTAATGGGGTAAGTCAGGACCAATTTAGGCTTAGTATCTTCCCTATTTCACTCGCAGGTGTCATAGGTGAATGGTTTAAAAATGATTGTATCGACTCAGTTACTACTTGGGAAGAGTTGGTAGAAAAATTCGTTCAAAAATTCTACCAACTTTCTTATGACAATGAAGAAATTAAAGCTGAGGAAGATGATGACCCCGATGATGTTGCCGACATCTTCAAGATCAAAGGCAATTTATTTGACTACGAGACACCCTTGTGTAAAGCATTCAATAAATTCAACTACCTCCTTAAAATTGACACGGATCTGTTTACTTTTGATATCCAAGGAATTGGGACTTACGAGGAATATGAGTTGAATAATCCTGTGATAAGGGATCTTGAGGAACCGTGGTTGGATAACAGGGTGCCATATCAACTATGTGATCATATATGTAAAGCCTATCATTTTAAGAATGGAATAACTAAATGGCCCATGTGTAGTTCAAATATTGATGGGCTTTGTAACGTTGGAGAGCTACCTGGGATGGTTCAGGTTTGAATCATGACTTATTTCCAAGATCACAAGTGGTATGATGAATTAGCTAATGGAAAACTGAAAGAAGAAACCTTAATGTACAAAGAAAAAATTAAATAATCATAGGGAAATGCATCTCCCAGTGTGATGAAATTCTGTACATGGTTGATAAATAGTTTTGAGAACTTCCACGAACTAGACTATAATGTGCTTGTAAAGATACAAGAATGTTGGTGGAAGGTAAATGCTCATGAAGCCGCACCATTTACTCGTTTGGAAAGCTATGGCTAGAGACCATATGCAAACTTTAAGACTAAAAAGGCTCATGACCCTTATCTTGATATTAACCGTATTTTTGGTAGAAATTATGATACAAGCAATTCCAGTAATACTCAAGACAATCAGGGGCATGAAGAACGCAGGGATGATCCCACTCATGAACCATCCGTCTGCAAAATCAAGATGATGAAGTACTCATTCAATGCTGACGAAGAGTACATTGCCATAAAAGAGTCCGAGTACCTCAACCACTCAAAGGACAACCTCGATGCTTATCGAGAACTTTTACGTATCATTAATGAAGTATGGGTGGTGGCAACACTCAATGAGTGAAGAAGCTGTTGAGGAAAAAGAAAAAGTCAAACTTAACGACTAGCTAAAACAAAAGTGCTTCCCGGGAGACAACCCGGTCGTTTTTAAATTGTTTTTCGTTTTTAATTGTTTGCACGAGTCGGTCTTCCCAGACACTCCATACGGCGTATCAAACCTCTCTGGATACGACGTATGGATGTGTCTGGACGTTATCAGTCTGTAATTTAATTTCTAGTACTTTGAAATTTTTTAAAAGATTTTTAAATGAACCATACAGCATATCCTTGGGTTTGGGATACGGCGTATAGACCCCCTGTACAGTGTGTTTAATTGTTTTCCTGCATTGTAACCATTGTATAACCGAGATAGGAATTGCACTTTTGTCTTCTAAACTTTTATGCAGGACCTTACTATAAGGAAATCGACAATATGGTATTCTCTGAAAAAGACATGTGTTGAACTCGTACGAGCATTCTGACGCCTTTTCAACACACTTTTGCTCAAAGAACTCAAATTGGAGAATTATCCCGAGCAACATATCAGGGGAGTTCCTCGTTCTAATTCTATTTCCCTTTTTTTTAATTTGTTTTATCTATACAACGAGGACGTTGTATAATTTAAGTGGGGGGATGTAGAATTAGAAAGCCTACTTATCCTTTCTTTTACAAATAATATGCTATATGCTTAAATTATACCATATTTAAATTTTTTCTAGCATAAATTTTGTAAAAATTACTAGTTACATGACCTCGTGCACTATAACCCTTAATGCCAAATTGTGAGAATTAAGCCTATTCCGTTTCTAAACGTTTACTAAAAATTCCACAAAAACTATGAGTGTGCCGGTGATGTAGTGGACTTTAGAACTTGACTTGGTATATCACTCGAGACCACAACGATGAGTACTATGGACTTAGATGGAGAAACATTTTTAACTGGTAAATTTCTAAGAATAAACCAAAAAGCCTAAATGTTTTATAATTAACTAACTACACTGGTTAGTTAATTCCCGTGTAACCCTTTGCTTACTTTCACTATAAGAGTAAGATCCCCTAGAAAAACCTGTTGTGCCATTCCTGTCTTTTTCACACCAAATGTCTATTTTACACCTTTCACCTTGCCTACCCTGTAAGAGTAATCCTATTAATCAAGTTGCATAGTTGCTTTTGCGTTAAAGTTTTTGTATATCTGTGTCCAAAGTGATTTTTCATATCTCTATATGTCGGGAAATTGCTAATGCAATGGGAAAATATGTAGCTCATGTAATTTTCTACTTTCGCGATTATGTATTATATCCGAATATGAAGTGTTAAAGGAAACATTATCCGGAAAAATTATGATTGTGAAGACGGTGAAATTACACCGAGGTTTATGTTATGTTTAAAAAAAATAGAAAATGCATCAAAAAAGAGAAGGAAGATTTATAGTCGGTTTGCTAAACTTAAACCGATGAAATTCTTGGAAGGATCAATTATTCATGGATAAAAATCAACGATGTATAGTTTTGTAAAAAGTGGCCGATATCACCACTTTTGTAAAACTATGTAAGTTTGTTGTAAGGGATAGATGTGCTCCGTTTATGGGAACGCAAACTTTGGGTGTCTTTGTAATCTCTACGATCAGGCATTTGTATATATTTCGAGTCTTTCATCATGGAACGATCGGGGAAATGTTTACTAGACAAATCTACCTTATGTGTTCAAAAGTAATCTATTTGTTTTGTGAATAATTTTATGTAAACATGAATTTGCTTTCCCATTCCTTAGCAAATTACCTTAGGTTTTACTCGACGAGGTTTGGATTGGGTTTCAATGCATGTCGATTAGTCGTTACGGCCAATGTATTGCGTGGTTTAGAACTCTTGGTGGTTTATTACTTTTGGTGGGAAAACTAGAAGATCACCTATCCCCTTATCATTCTTCATCCTAACCCTTGGTTAAACTCAAATAAGGGTGTGTTCGAACACACATGTCTATTCCGTCGTTACGGCCGTGTATGGGTGCTTCAGTTGCCTTGGTGGTGTGTTCTATCGGGTGAAAGTTTGTTAGAATGGTTAACCCTTAGCCTTATATAAAAACCCAATTTACCTTTTGACTTGTTTCTCCTTATCTCTAGTGGTGAGATGTGTATCTTGACCAAAACTTATGATTATGAAGATATATACACGACAAGCAATTGAGCGTACCAATTAAATGTTACACCCTATATTAGTTGAGTGATCTGAGTGATTTCATTTCCATATTTTGTGAGGTGTGTGGTCTTGTACAGGTGATTAAACGAAGTAGTTCTTAAACGGAAAAATACTGACTTCGGTTGGGTTCTTTTACAATATAATATACAGTCTATTGAGGACAAGTAGAATTCAGTTGGGGGATATTTGATGACATCAAATAACGTAACATTGCTATACCATCATTTTATCCCGAATAAAAAACTAACCGCTTTTGTATTAATATGGCAGATTGTGTTCTTAATTGTTTTAAGTGTTATTGCTGTAATTGAGGAGTGGATTTGTGAAGATTGCTAAAAAGGCGCATATTTTGGAAGCTATAAACGAAGTCATTTGAAAGAGTACTCATTTCTGACTCCAATCGCAGTAATCCACAAAAAAGAGTTACGGTGTATAAAAGCACAAGTCTTCATAAGGAAAACACGTATTCACAATTCCAATAGGCGTATCCACCTTCTGCAATTACGCCGTATTTCCATTTTTTTTTTTATGGGGGGAAATATAAGGGATAAACTATTAAAGATACGAAGTTATTATTAATTTGGGAATGTATATTATTCTATTATAAGATTGCACGCACTTTTCTAAGGGGATACACCCCCATACGCCGTATGGCCTTTAGCCCAATCGGCGTCTTATGGGGGTGTATCCTTACGAGTGCGTGCAATGATTATAATCTGAATATTATACATTCCCATACTAATAATTCTTCGTATCTTCGAATAGTTTATCTTCATGGATACGGCGTTATGGCCAGAGAAGGTGGATACGCCCGTATTGGTTATTGTGACATAAGTTCGTTTTTATTATGAAGACTTGCGTTGATTCACCGTATCTCTTTTTGTGGTTACGGGTATTGGTCAGAAATGTTAATCTTCAAATGTCTTCGTTTTAGCTCCAAAATATGCGCCTTTTAGCATGTCTTCACAAATCACTCCTCAATTACTGCAAATAACACTTTTAAACAATTAAGTACACATTCTTGCAATAATTATACAAAAGTGGTTAGTTTATTCGGGATAAATGATGGTATAAATGTGACGTTATTTGATGTCATCAAATATCCCCCACTTGAATCCTACTTGTCCTCAAGTAGACTGTAGATTATATTGAAAATGTATCCCAACGAAGTCAAGTATTTTTCCGTTTAAGTACTTCTTTCGTTTTAATCACCTGTACAAGACCACACACCTCACAAAATATGGAAATGAAATCACTCAGATCACTCAACTAATATAGGGTGTAACATTTAATTGGTACGCTCAATTGTCCTTTGAGGTGCTGTGATTAGCTTCATATCATAAGTTTGGCAAGGATACACATCTCCACCACTAGAGATAAGGAGAAACAAGTCAAAAGGTAAATTGGGTTTTATATAAGGCTAAGGGTTAACCATTCTAACAAACTTTCACCGATAGTACCACTCCAACAAGGCAACTGAAGCACCCATACACGGCCGTAACGACGGAATAGACATGTGTGTTCGAACACACCCTTTTTGAGTTAACCAAGGGGTTAGGATGAAGAATGATATAGGTTAGGGATCTTCTAGTTTTCACCAAAAGTAATAAACCAACAAGGAGGCTAAACCACGCATACATGGCCGTAACGACGAAATCGACATGCATGACCCAATCCAAACCTCGTTCGAGTAAAACCTAAGGTTAATCGGCTAGGAAATGGGGAAGCAAAATTCTTGTTAAATAATAATGCTCAAACAAATTGATTAAGTTTTTGAAACATATTAGTAGTTGCTAGTAACTTTCTCCCGATCGGTCCATGCTAAAGGGACTCGAATAATATATACAAATGCCGTGATCGTAGAGTGATCAAAGACAACCTATGTTGGCGTTCCCATAAACGGTCTACTTTCAACTACAATCCCAAACATTACATACTTTTACAAAAAAGTGGTGATATCGGACACTTAATACTATAAACTATATATCATTGATTTTTAATCTTACGATTAATCGATCATTCAAGAACTTCACGGTCTAAGTTTAGCAACCGACTATCATTTCTTCCTTATATTTTTTTGATAATGCAATTTTCTATTTTTTTTTTCATTATTTTTTTCTCCTTAACATAAACCTTGTTTAACATGTCACGTCTTCACAATCAGATTTTTACGGATGATATTTTTCTTTTAACAATTCATCTTTCGGGACCCTAATAAATATTCGCGAAAGTTGCAAACTTATACGAGGCTACATATTTTCCACATTGCATTTATGTATTTTCACCGACCATAATTAGAGATAGGAAATTTCACTTTGAGACACGAGAAGAAAATACAATAAACTTTTACGCAAAAGCAATAGAGAACACTTTGATTATGTAGGATTAATCTACATGGTAGGCTATGGTGTATAAAGGTCTGTAATCAAAAGTAGATCATGTGGTAGAGGCTAAAAAGAAAGAGAATGCTCAACAAGTTTTTCTAGAGGATCTTACTCATATGGTGAGAGTAAGCAAAAGGGTTAACGACGATCTTAATAAACAGTGTAGTTTGTTTAATTTTACTACATTTAGGCTTTTTGATGTTTCCTTTAGAAATTTACAGTTATAAAATGTTTCCTTCATCTAAATCATAGTTACTCATCGTTGTAGGTATCGTGTGATATACACAGGCCAAGTTCTAAAGTCACTAAATCACCGACACACTCCATATTTATGTGGACAATTTTAGTTAACGTTTGGAAACTGAATAAGCTTAATTACTACACAAATTGTGCACATTAAGGAGTTAATAGTGTGCCCGAGGTCATGTAAACTAGTATTTTTTACAAAGTTATATGCTAGAAAAAAATAGTTAAATTTTGGCTTAATTTAAGCATATTAGCATGATTTTTGTTAAAGAAAGGTTGCAAGTATACGTTCATAATTCTTATCCCCCACTTTGATTATTAAAACATCCATACGTGGTATAGATAAAAAGTTAAGAAAAAAATGGGGAATTAGATTAGACACGAGGAATACTCCCCTGATTATGATTGTTCGGATGATTCTCCAATTTGAGTTGTTGTGCATAAAAGTGTGTTGACGAGGCTTTGAATGCTCGTACTGGAGTTTAAAACACATGTATTTTTCACGAGTTATATCATAATCGTTGCTTTTCTATTATTGCAAGGGTCCTGCATAAAGATTGAAGCAAAGGGTTTTTTGCAGATCAGTCTATCTCGGTTATATAATTGTTTACAATGTAGGAAAAACAATTTTAAACACACTACTTTATAGGGATCATTACGCCGTATCCTATACCCCTAGAATACGCAGTATTGTGACTGTAAAAATAAATTATGTTTAAAGTTCTGTAAAATTAACATTACATACTAATATCGTTAGTTACTTCCATACGACGTATCCAGATGGGGTTCGATTACGCCGTATGGCAGTATCTAGGAAGACAGACTCACTGAACAAACAATTAATAAGTAATTCAAACAATTTAAAACACAAACGGGTTGTCTCCTGGGAAGCACTTTTTGTTTCAAGCTAGTCGTTAAGTTTTACTTTTTCTTTATCTTCATTCCATTCATCTTAGGGTAGTTGCCACGAACACATCCTCTATTCATGATACGTATAAGTATCTCGATAAGCGTCGAGGTTATAATTTAGAGTAGTTGAGGTTACTCGGATACTCCTTCTATGGCAATGTTTACTCTTCGTCCACGTTGATATGAGTACTTCATCATTCCGAATCTCCCTGATTTTGCAAACTGAAGTGTTCAAGAAGGGATCATCCCTGTGTTATTCTTCCCCTGATTGTCTTGTGTATTATTCTGTGTGCTTGCTGTCATAAATTCCTACCAAAATATTTATTTATATCAAGGATTAAGGGTCTTAGCCTTTTTAGTTTACGAAGTTTGCATATGGTCTCTACCTATAATTTTCCCAACGAGTGAATGATGCGACTTCATGAGCATTAATCTTCCACCAACATTCTTGTAGCTTTACTAGCACATTATTGTCTAGTTCGTGGACCACGTTCTCCAAAGACAATTTTTTCAAACATGTCAGAATATTATCACACCAAGAGTGGCATTTCCTTATGATTCTTTAACTTTTGCTTTGTGCATTAAGGTTTCTTCTTTCAATCTTCCATCAACTAATTCATCATACCACTTGTGATCTTGGAAATAAGTCATGCTTCCGACTAAACCAACCCAGGTAGTTCTCCGCCGTTACAAAAACCTATCAATATCTGAGCTACACGTGGGCCATTTGTTTACTCCATTCTTAAAGCGATATGGTTCACATATATGATCACATAGTTGATATGGCACCCCGTTATCCGACCATGGTTCTTCAAGATCCCTTGTCACAGGATTATTCAACTCATATCCTCGTAGGTTCCAATTTTCCTTGGATATCAAAAGTAAACAAATCCTTGTCAATTTTAAGGAGGTAGTTGAAATCGGTGAAAGCTTCACACAAGGGTGTCTCGAAGTTAAATAGATTGCCTTCAATCTTAAAGATGTCAGTAATATCATCGGGGTCATAATCCTCTTCAATCTCTTCATTATGATCAGAAAGTTGGTAGAATTTTTGAACGGACTTTATCTCCCAATATTCATCCAAGTAGTAACTGAGCCTATACAATCCTTTTTAAACCATTCACCTGCGACACCTGCGAGTGAAATAGGGAAGATGTTAAGCCTAAATTGGTCTTGACTTACCCCATTAACTTTGATTAGCCCCAACTACTTAAAAAATTATTTAATGTGCTCAAACACGTTTTCTCCGATTGCCCCATTGAAAGTATTATCTCATATTTTGACAAAAAAACGCTCCCTGTATCTTGAAAAAATTTCTCTCGATCTATCTTCCTTCATTATCATTAGAGATGCAGTTTTTTCAAATGGAGATATAGTCGTTTTGTTATGTCATCGTTAATCGAATTCCTAAAAAATAAGTGCAAATGATCAGTAAGTTGTGCCCTCTCAAAAGAGAACATGATAAACAGGAAATCGAATACGAAAAATAACTATTGTTACTGTATCAGATGATCAATACGCCGTATTTAATTAATTTAAATAAGCCGTATGATCTGCTGAAGGTTAATACGCTGTATTAGTTATACAGAATACGCCATATTTTTTGGAAGAATAGATACGTCGTTTAGACTGTAGAAACCAATACGCTGTCCTGAGTGGAAAGGTCGATACGTCGTATCCAACTGGTGGATACGGCGTATATGTTGATCTGTCAGAACATGATACTTAGAAAACAATTAAATAATTGCCGGTAGTAGAGGAACTTAAACACACCAATTAAATAACACAATTAATTAACTACAGAAATTAAATTTAATCTAATTAGTTTAATTCTAAACTAAATGGTTTTTAGAATATAATAAATTAAAGGTTTAATTTTTTTAACTCCCCCTGGCAACGTCGCCAAAAAACTTGATGTGCTCTAGTGTGTAGGGTCAATTTATTGATTACCAAGTTTTACATTTATATTTAGCCAACTTATCCTAAAACAACACTTTAACAAGCAATGTACCTGATCGGGTGGAGTTTCGTGGTAAGTAGGGTGTCAAACACTAAGAGCGAGATTGTTAACCTTATAATCTATCAGTATTTTAATTACCCTAATTAAGTTAATTCTAATTACTTGTTAAACCTATGCTATATACGTTTCTAACGGATATGGGAGGTTTTCAGCCCGAGAGACTGGCACAGGTTTTATGGTGACAACAATCATTTCTAAACACAATAAACATGCAAGAAAACAATCAGAAGATAACAAGAAGCTGGTACAAGCCAAATATTAGAAAACGTAGTAGCAATATTAAATCTGTATTAATTAATGGTTTGTTTGTTTTGTTGCAATGATTCTTATCTCGAAGCGGCATTATCAGTCTTAAGGATTAGGCGGGACTTCATCCTAAAACCTAGGACACGTTGAATCATTGTAACAATTAAGTAAATCCGCATTAATAGAATCTTTAGTTTAATTATAATCTATCTAGGGATTATAGCAATGGTGATCTTGATAAACCCTAGCCCATCGGGACTTTACCCACTTACTGTTTGATGGTATTTTATATACTGGTAGTCCACTATTCAAATCTTTATCAATTAATCAAGAACATACTTGTTGAAACATTACGGGTCACCTGCCGGTCCAACTAAGCTCTTAATTTAAAGACAAAGACAGAACGTTATTTGTGATCCTATTGGTCCAGTAATATAAAACACGATATGGAGAGCTATCCCATTATCTAGCTCGCTTGTTAGGCGTAACTAGACCCAGTTGAATGATAGGTCACATATTCAAACACGTAGACAAGTATCATGTGATAAACATAATTAAACTTTCAACGATAAATTAAGAAAATCAATTTTAAAACAAACCAAAACATTAATTCTTCATTAGTGGCTAATACCCAAGGGTTTTGCCCATACATTGTAATGTAGACAGGGCTAAACTTAATAGTTTTAGCCGAAACGATTCCAAAAAATTAAATGATTAAAAGAGTATAGGAATTTCAGGGTGTATTCTTGGTTTCTGTGATCGATGTGCTTGAATTTGTTGCTATTCTTTCTTCATAAAATCCGTCTTTTATGTGTATGGTATGATTATATGTGATTTTGTACATTGAATAAACTCAATTTTGGTCTTCTATTTATTTGTCTCTGAAAAAAGGATGGTTATGCCGTATTGGGCTTGGCCATAATGCGTATTGGGGTGTTGTATCCCTTGGACGTGGCGATGCAAAGCTTATGATCAGAATAACTATACATTCCCAAATTAATAATTCTTCGTATCTTCTGAATATTTTATCTCTTATGGATAGGCGTTCTTATGGCAGAGGTGGAATCGACCGTATTGGGAATTGTGATACTAGTTTTTTGTGAAGACTTGGCGCTGATACGCTAATCCTTTTTTTTCTGGATAAGGCGTATTGGTCAGAAATGAGTTAATCTTCAATGTCTTCCGTTTTAGCTCATAATCAAATATGCGCTTTTCGCATGTATTCACAAACAACTCCTCAATTAATGCAAATAACATTTTAAACAATTAAGTTCAGTTTCTTGGCAATATTATACAAAAGGTGTTAGTCTTTATTCGGAAATTGATGGTATAAATGTGACGTTATTTGATGTCATCAGATACTGTGATCCACTAGAAAGCGTGAGTATGTTTTCTAGCAGTCAAGAATCTTTTATGGTGTCATTCTTTTCTTCAACATCCTTGAATGCAACTCTCCTTCTATGGCCTTCCACAAGTAAACATTTCAAAAGCATAAGTATTCAATGGTAGCAAAAAAATGTGGGGCGCATTGGGTTCGCTAATAGGTCAACGAGTAATTTGGGGTAAATCCCCGATCGGGTTGACCCACAAATACTATTTTTCTCTTGGTAATTTTATTTCATTATCATTCACATATGACTAAGAGAACTACTTTTCTTATTCATTATCTAGGTGCTGTATAGCTAACCACTTTCGACCTATTTAACCATTTGACAATTATTGTGAGGTGTTACTGAGTTAATAAAGTGGACTCCGTTTCATGAAGGTCTCAGACTACAACTATTAGTGAGCCTTGGGCCATTCGTCTTTTATAAGAGGATTATAATTGAAATTCCTTTTATATTTTCTTTTTTAAAAGATCATTATCAATTTTATGTTTCATACATAGATTCAACATTACCTGGTAATATTCCATCAAAAATCAAGCTCAAGAGCTTGGCAACACTATCTAACAGAATAGGCATTCAAATTGGGAAATAAATCAGTCAATATAAGTTTAATGTGGAATGTCAAAGAAGATCAGATTAGCCTTATTTCAGCTTAACAATTGTATAGCAACTTTTATTCAATGTAGCCTAATGCGGACTGAAAACCTGCAAGATGCATTAACTACTCATTAAGGAAAGCTTGGAAAAAACCCACTCATTTTGACATGTACTTATATGCCAGTTAACCAGCATCATGCATTCATGCTCGCAGAAACATAATCAAATATGTAACTTTTTCGTCCTAGGTTCCAAGTTTCCTATCTTTCCTAAATTGAATTGCACTTTTCCAGTTTTGTATTAAAACTTCTTTGAAAATTAAATGCCTATACTGAATAAAATTGTATCTCTAAATTATGTGAAGTTGAGATTCCGCTTTTAGCGGCCAAGTGATCTCCTGTAAAGTGCACCTTCCATCAGATTGTAAAAACACCCTACAATTCCCATAATGGCAAGATTTGTCATCATTTGTTTATAAAGACAAAAATTGCGACATCTATCAGAAAACATGTAACTCATCTATGCACCATCAATTTAAGAAATTATTTATCGGAACGGACAAGGGCCATTATCAATCATCATCAAAGGTATAAAAAATCAAGTTGTATATTATTTTCAGTTTTGTTTGTAGAAAGGATTTTTGAACGATTAAAAGAACGAAAATTATATCTGGATTATTATCAATGAGAATTATATCATCGACATCGGTATTTTTGTTTTAAACAGATACGAGTTAACTTTATTGGAATTGGAATAAAATAATTTTCATACTTATCTATTCCTAGCTTGAGGCTTAAGTTTAGCACATTCTATGTTTATCAATATTTTCATTGTATTTATATTCTTGATGAATTTTAATAATAGTTAGGACCATTTCGACGTCTTCCTTAATTTAGTTTTGGTATCAGAAGCATATCCAGTCTGGATGGGTATGTTGTGTACGGGCATCCAAGCCAGTTTGAATCATTATAGGCAGAAGGTTATAAACTCTTGTTTCGATGAAGCAAAACACCTTGTATGGGAGTAGTATTAAGTACTGAAGAATACGATGTACATCTTCCAAGTGGGTTGTCTAGGTCAACACCAAATTGCAGTAGTATTTGGGATGAGGATTGGATCTGTACTACCAGTGCTACGATGTTTATGTAGTGGTTGCACATGTGGTATTGGCAAAAAGATAAGTGACTTGAGGGACAAAGAAAGGATATATGAATTTCTTATGGGACTCGATAATCACTTCTCTGTGATTAGAACCCATATTCTTGCCATGATCCTAAATCGATCTCTGGGGTAAACGCACATGACCCATATTTGGCCCGAGGAATGAGATTCAGAGAGCTATTTCATTGGAATAAAAGACTTACCTCAGAAAAAAGATGTTTGCATTCAATACTTTTGATACAACGCCTGATAGAGGGGAAGAAATCATACAATCAAAAGGCGTGACATTCGAATCAAAAGGACACTACTAAACGCTGTCAAATGGTAGTACAATGCATCCTACTTGGAAAAGGATTGGATTCATGGGATGAATGCTTTCACAAATAGGGAATAAGCTATCCAGGAATGGTGGACGAGAACCAAGAAACAAGTAGTGGACGAAACCAAGGCTACTTCTATTGAACTAGAGGCCAATACACATTCCGGCGCTAACACAACGAACAATATGAGCTTTTTTAAAACATTTTTCGAAAGCCATAAGTTCTGGTAAGGAGGTTAATACCTCAAAGGCGTTTATGACAGATAAAGGTAATTATGATAATTATTAGGTTGTTGACTCGGGATCTACTGAGCACATCACACATGATGCTAGTATTCTTGAAAACAAAAGTAAAAGTCACTTTGAAACTCCTGTTGTCATCCCCAATGGGGATATTATACCGGTTGAAGGAAAAAGAGAATGTTCTTTGCCGAGAGGAACCAAAATAAATGGAGTCTTGCACATTCCCAAATTTACTTGCAATATGTTATTTGTTAGTAGACTCAGCAATAATCTCAATCCAGCCATAAACTTTTTTTCATGATTTTATGTAATGCATAAACCTTTGTTGAAATGGGAGCTTGATTGGTTTGCGGGTGAGTGCAGAATGCGTTTATACCAGTTATTAATATTGATTTAATGGTTGTTTTTGAATTAATTACTTTGTAATATTAACGTTTCGAATCGTATCGGCGTGATGAAAGTTATTTTTTAACCATAGTAGAAGGACTTTAGTAGATACGTATGGTTTTATCTTCTAATTCAAAAAGAAGCAATAGTTGCTGATAATTTTTCACAATTGATACAGGAACCACAATTGAGAATCTAAAAAAGAATTCATACTGATAATGATGGTGAATTTACTTCAAACGATATGATAAAAATTTACAATGAGAATGGCATTTTGCTTGAACTACTTGTCCACACACCCCACAACAAAATGGGGTCGTGGAAAGAAAGCATAGACATTTGCTTGGAACGGCTAGAGCCCTAAGGTTTGAATATGGGGAGAATGTGCTTTAACAACAACATTTATCATAAATCGGTCACCCTCGAAAGTTATTGGGAACAAAACACCATACGGAATCGTTTTTAATCGAAAACCCGATTACAATTATATGAAGGTTTTTTGTTGTCTCGCCTATTATAGAAACACATCAACCAATGGAGACAAGTTTGAATTGAGGGGGAGACCAGGGGTGTTCATGGGGTATCCACGGGGAACAAAAGGGTACGAAATTTATGATATAAAGGACAAGAAAATCATCATATATAGGGACGTAAAGGTTATATGAAAAAGAATTCCTCTTGTTGTTAATTTTGAAGCATGCTCAGAATAGAATAGATCCGTTTGATGCCATGAAAAACTAGGCCCAATATGTAGGCACTTAATTCTAGCGGTCACCATGAAAGTTGTTTAGCAATATTATGATGCAAACTTGGGCCAAGAATCTGCACCTGAAGGCTCAAACCATGATGCCTCCAACCCGATTTCAAATGAAGTGGACAATATGAACCATATGGCTCAAGAAGAATCATTGGAATCTTCGGATCAACTGGGCCGACCCAAACGACATCGGTCCAACCGAAACATCTTGATGATTTCGTAGTAAAGCTTCCCCCATCTAGGGGTGTGCATCAGGTCGCAACCGACCCGAACCAACAAAAACCGAAACCGAATAAGGGAAATTTGCCAACCAAGAAACCGAAAGAGTATACACATTTATAAACCAATAACCGAATACCGAATAAGGTCGGTTCAGATTCAAGTTTAGAGTGTTCGAACAGATTTATGTGTCTCGGTTTTGACCAGAACAACCGAATCCGATAAAGAATCCGTCCAATACTGAAATACATACTATAATATATAACGAACCGAATAAGCTCGTTACCGGTTACGGTTCGGCGCACGGTTTCACGGTCGGTCTTTCGGGTTTCTTTGCCACTACCACCACTTACGGTGGGACATTGATACTATTCAACTCCAACATCAAGCTTCCTCAGACGGTAAATCACTTATCTTTTTTTTGTTTCATATTACTCCAGTGTTGTTCGGTACTCACACAAGGATCATTTTTAAGAGACTATCACGTTCTGGACGATGATAGCATTTAAAATTTTGTAATCTGGCACAGGATAGGTGTGTAAGGTTGGTTAGGGTTATGTGTTATGATTTGTCCGTGATCGTGTAATGTTTTTGGCTGATGGACACTTTGAAGATTTACCCCGATCGGCAAAGTTGCCATTGATTCCATAAGTGGTTTTACAAAGTAATCTAACCCAATGGAGATGTCGAGAGGTCAAATATAAACTTTTGTTTTGCGATCGTAACAAAACACCTTAGGAAGTGTTCGTGTGTTGGTTTGATTCAAGTACGGATCTGTGGGTTTCGTTAGGTTTTATCGTATAGTACTACGCCCATACTTAATTTGTTTGATAAAACATATTGTGTGTGTATCTCATTGAGAGTTATTACTTTGCTACTTGATGTTTTCGCGTTTGCTTAGCTTTACACACACGCTGTTTTCAGTTTTAAAGTTCGTTGTCCGTTTGCTTAATTTGCTAAATGGTACGCTTTTCTTGAAACTATGTTAATTATATTTTACTATACGTGTTTTATATATCCCGTTGCGGGACTCGTGTTATTAAATGTTATAGTTTATAAAATCCAACAAAAAACAATGTTAAATAGTGAAGCCATAACAGAACCTCTGAGAGCCGCTCAATTGACTCGAGTCGAGTAATGTTATCGTGGAAGACGATGAAATAAACTAATTGAGATGGGACTAATTCATCTTCACATGTGAATCAATAACATTCATGTTTGTTGAATAGTTGGCATGATAGATGTCATCACACAACTTGGGTGTAAAACTACTTATACTGACTTGTACCGATACATGTTAAAATAGGCAAAAGAGTTGATCTTTTATTTTAACCATATAGTAAATTTTTATTTAATATCAAGAAGATATAAATATACTCGAGGTTGCAAACTTGCAATATGCCAACCTAGTTGAGTTACTTATACACTCTTTGTCCCATATTACATCTCTTACTGATACACTGTTTAAGTTCCAAAGCATGTAGATGTCGTTAGGTGTATGATCTACTAGAAAGCGTGAGTGTGCTGTCTAGCAGTCAAAAACGCTTTTATGGTGGCATTCTTTTCTTCAACATCCTTGAATTCAATTCTCCTTGCATGGCCTGCCAATAACATTAAGGCAACCAAATCCATTAGTTTTCAGAAGTGGTAACATGGGTGGGAGCATCGGTTTAGACAACGGGTCAAACGGGTAATTTTGGTACTTTTAGGGCCGGGTTGACCCAAAATACTATTTTTTCAGGTTTCTATATTTCATTAACATTTGCGTATGACTAAATAAAACATACTATTGTAATCATTATAGTGCAGTATCAATACACTTTGGACCACTTTCGACCTGTTCACCGATTTGACGGTTGTGACTGAGGTTCACAATGTCCTTTTTTTCTTTCTAAAAGATCGTTATCGTTTTCATGTACATACGAAAAACCACCTACCTGGTAATATCCACTCAAAATCGAGCTCAAGCAACATAGCAACACTATCCAACTGAATAGGCACTGCAAATTGAAAATAAAATCGATCAACTAAAAAAACCAAATGGAATTATCCAAGAAAGCTCATAAATATAGCCATAAAGTTACTTGAACTTATCCACTTCCATACAATGCATCTCTAATGCGGTTTAAAACTATGCAAGAGAAGTAGACCACTTATCCGGCTCAATTTTCACCCGTACTTACATGACCAGTTAACCAACATCATGCATTCATTCTCATAAAAGAAATTCAAATGACTAATTATTTCGTCTATTGTTCCAGTTTCCTAGTTCTGAACTGAATTCATGCACTTATACTGTTTTTTGAAAACTTTAGAAATTGAATGCTTATACCTGAATAAAAGTTGTATTCTTCAGAAATGTAAAGTTCCGAGTCCTCCAGCGCCAGATGATCTCCTGTGAAGAGCACCTTTAAAGGCTTGTAATACACATGCAGGACTGACACTATAATTTCCAACATTGAAAATATGTCTCTTCATTTGTTTATAACGACAAATACTGCAAGTCTAGCAAAAGATAACATTTACTAATATCTGCACCATCAATTTTAAGAAATATCTACTCAGCGGATTCTCGCATAAGCCAGGTTTTCACTTCCGTGTTTTGAAGATGATTGATCGATAAAAAATGGACAACTGATAGTCATCTATAAATACATCCAAGATAGCAGTATAATTATAAATGATATGGCTCAACTTAATTACTCACTTCTGTGTGGCCTGGGGTGTGTATAAGTTGGATATCTTCACCAAGATCCCACGGACCAGATCCATCAAGCTTAATCTCCACATTGCCTGGTCGATTATTGATACCTAAAAATAAAAATATAGAACAGTGATTTGCTTCAAAATATATGATAACTGTGTCGTCAGTATACTTAAAACATAATAATATGAATGGAATACTTTAAAAGTAATGTTTACAACTGGAAAATAAGGTATATTTGTCATTATAATTAAAGCATAAGATGCTTTAAAAGAAGACGGCTTTCATATCCTCTGTGGAGTGAAGAACTCTTACACATTTAAACCGCTCTGACCACTTCTCATGATCTGCGACGTCATCCCTAATACAAGAAATGAAGTCAATAACAGGATTATAATACTGCAGAAGTGAAACAGTGGTCAAAAAAATATGTTATCATACTTGTGAGTGAGAAACATATATCGAACTCCACCCATCTTCTCAATGTTTCTAGCGAGCCTTTCTGTATACCTAGGACTGCATATATTAAGCGTAGTTGTATTAAAATAAAGAATCCGAGTTAATATAATCTTTATATTCTTGTTTGACTAGTGGCCTATATTTTTTTAAGAAGTTGAATGGTTAAATGACCTGTCGACAAGAATGTTCCCTTGAGGATGAACAATCAAATAAGATGCTGCCCCATATGATTTATCAGAGTGATAGCCACAATGATACACCCCCTGAAAATTATTTGTTGATACAAAAGTTGTTAATGTTTTATATCAGAAGTACACTGATACATGGTGATAGCTTTAATGAATTACCGGAATCCTATCCACGTCCACGGGTAATGGAAATGTTTTTTGAACTTCTAGAATGTCACGAGCAGGTTTCTCAGTACTGAAATAGTGTCGTTGGAACTTGAAAGTCAAGCCTGCCAACAATACTGAAAAGGTTATATTTCCTAACATTTACGTTCATGCACAAGCTGATTACACGAGTAAAACGACACAGGCCCGGGAAACATATTGTACTAAATATGTCATGTGACATTATACCTGAAGAGCCTTAAGACGTTCCTTTTCAGAGCTTGGCTGCTTTGAAACAGCAGACATGTCATTAACTCGGGTGAAGACTTCCTGAAATGTTAAATTAGCAATCATCAAAAACTTTTCACCTCATTTTTCTAGTATTTCAAATATCAGAACTGTACAAAACAACACGTGAAAACACCACAAATGATAGATAACTTTAACTAAAGAAATGGAATATTACCGGGGCCATCCAACGACATGTATCGCAATCAATGCATGTATGATCTGCAATTTGACAAAGGTATCAAACTAGTAACATGTCATATTAGCATATCCATATGTCAATGCCTATATAAATACAAATGGACAAATGGTTTATTTGATCTGTTGAACCCATATTACCGTCATTGTATTTATTTTTGTAACATATTTGGCCTTTCGACGGTGTTCGGGATAGCATTTTTTTCTTATGGTTATTTTTAAGCACTTGCAGAATAACCACCTCCATATGGGTTATAAATTAGTGCTCATTTCAGTAAAAATAAGCAAATACTGTAAGTACTTCATGTTTTTATACACAAACACATAAATGTGCAATTCATGTTTTTAAAGCTATAATTAAATGCAATTTGAAGAATACCCAAATAATCTATTAAGGGGGTGTTTGGATTAGCTTATTAATCCAGCTTCTTGAAATTGGAAAAGCCGATAAGCTCACTTTTTAGGAGTTCATCAGCTTGACCGTATGGGTTCTTTCTCTCCATCAAATAAGCTATTGCGGGTAAATAAGCCCAGAAAAATGAGCTATTTTTTTCCAATTTCAAATAAGCCTGTAATCCGGGTATATAAGCTAACAAAGTTTGCAATCAAAAGCATATTGTTTTTTGGGGTGTTTGTTTAAGCTTATTTTAGCCTTACGAGCCTATGTTATTTCGGCTTAAGTTTCGTCAGCTCATTTTTCTCGGGCCTATTATATTATTTATGTGATTATATAAGCTTGAGGGTGTCTGTTTCGCCTTATATAGCCGGCTTATGGCTTATTTTGTTTTGGGCTTATGTTTCATAAGCTCACTTTTTGTGGCTTATTTTTGAACTTTTCCACTTATATAACTTATGAACTTACATAAGCCGAAAAGTTTCAAAATAAGCTGCGAAAAGTGAGACTTATTGAACACTATGTCCAACCAACCAATAAGCTATAAGCCGGCTATATAAGCCGAAACATCTCATGAGCTAAGAAATAAGCTAACTAAAACACTCCATATTATTTCAAGATCAACGAGGTCTAAAAAGATAAGAAAAAACAAACCAACAAAAAACTCTCCAGCGACATTTTCCGGTCGTCGCTGCTTCTTCGATGAGCCTTGCACTTGTACACTTTGACTTTTGACCACCAGCTTCACTGAAGAAGATCGCCATGGTGTTGATGAAGATGGTGACGTCAGAAAGCGATGGTTGTAGTTAGGGAGATAACGTAGCTGCATCATCGTCGCCATTGTTGTAGGAATTGGTTGATATTTGGTCACTGATTGTGTACGTGGTAATGTGCTAAGTAGATTACCTAGTAGTGTGTGTGTCAGTGTTGTGTTTTTGTTTTTCTATTTTTGGATAATTTAAGGATTTATATAGAAAGGATAGGTTATTGATAAAATAGAAAACGTCTACTACTACTACTATAAAAATATTGGAATTTAAAGAAGGCAAAGTTGATTTTTCCACTTGTATGATTTGACTCATTCAGATGTCAAAATCCTTTTTCTCTTGCCTTTAGAAGAAATATATAGTTTTACATGTGAAAGGGATTTTGCTTGGATGCCAAATTTCTTTTCCATTCACACCTGTGATTTAATGTTCATTTATTTTTTTATGCAAAGGTTAACAAATTTTATTAATTACAAACAACAATACAACTATAAGATACAAAGAACAGACATGCTTGTTCTTGATACAATCAAAATGGAACATACAAAAGACATAACCAACAACCAAACACTTTCTCTGATGAAGACGAGCTTTTCCTCTGACAATACCCAACATATCAAAGAAAAGATCAGACAGTGTATGTATGACCCCATTGTTCACCATATTGCATAAAATAATATAATCTCTATTAGTATTCACATATCACATAAGCCCCACTTTACATTTCAACCTTAACAATCAATGGCATGGCTTACAAGAGTGGGCATCATTGTGTAGAATACATTCTCTCATTCAACATTACAATTGGGGCTCTTTCCAAACATCTGTTACATTTCCACACATGTGTTGCCAAACACAATTAGCATATTACATCATCACTATGATGATTCAACAACAGCTCAGTAGCAACTATGCCTGAAAACAAACACCCATGCGTATAGCCAACTTACCTCTATAACATAAACATTGATTTGGACCAAGATGGGCCATCTTGCATACTCTCTATTCCAACCATCATGTGTGCTCACCAAGTCATGAACCTTCACAATGATGAATACTACTTTATGGTACATCTTCCTGTGCAAGAGAACACTATGACCCCAAATAGGAAATCAGATCCTCCCAAGGCCATTATGATACATCTATAAGGGAGAAATAGGAACTCAAGCTGAGGAAAACTCCAAGATATTAGGATCTATCCATTGTAATGACTTGCACATGTATTTCTTGTTATATGGTTAGGGATAACAGCGAAAACCATTAAGAATTTTTAAAAAATCTCCTTAACCCAAACAGCCCTTAAGAGCAAGATAAAGCTAGGATATCATGTAAATTGTCAAACCCATCCACCATTCATCTCATTTACCTTTTAGAACCACATTCCACTTTTTAGCCACTTGAACTGCATTTATATTCTTAACTGTAAGACCCATGAGCTTCAATCTCATAGTTTCACATATCATTTCAAGAACAATTTCCTAATTACAAACTTCATCTCTGAATACTCTATTGTTTCTTTCCCTCTAGATAGAATAAACAGCAGAAGCCAAACATAATCTTCTTACAATACTCCAAACACTACTCTTATTTGGCATATTAGCAAATTCACTAATAATGTTGCCCTAGCCAGCAGTATTGCTTTGAACTTGCATCATTTCTTTTAATTTCTTCCATATGGCACCAGTGAACTGACAGTTAAAAAATAGATGATCATGTGATTCAGCATTCCTTTTGCATAAAGAACACACTGTCATGTTATATGTCCCCCATTTTACCATTTTGTCACAAGTCATTAGCTTCCCTTGGATAGCCATCCATAAGATAAAAGAGTGTTTAGGGATGCATTAAGAATACCAGACCAGTTTAGTCCATTTAATCTCAGAAGATTGAATCCTCATATCTTTATACATTTCTCTAGTACTGAACTTAGGTTTTGTTTGTTTTTTCAGAGGTTTTACCTCTTCATCTTCAAACCATGTCTGCAAAAGAAGAGGTGCATCTAAGCTCTTTATTTACAAAGAATAAGACCATTTGTTTTTTTTAGAAGAAGAGGGTTGGTGTTAGAAGAAGAGAGAAGAAGAGGGTTTGTATTAGAAGAAGAGAGAAGAAGAGGTTAGAAGTGAAAATTTTTGTCTTAATTTTTGAAGAGGTTAGAAGAGCTTTTTACCTCTTTTCTCTGAAAAAAAACAAACGAAAAAACTCTTCCCGCTTCAGACAAAAGAGGTAAGAAGAGGTTAGAAGAGGTGAAATTGAAAAAACAAACAAAGCCTTACTTTCCTTGTTGTCCTTATTTTTCCATACAATCTAATCATCCTTTTCTTCATCAAGTATTGGGACACTGATTTGCTCAACATTTGGAAATTTATTCTTCCATTCACTTGGCCATTTCCATTTATGGGTGTATATGTTCATGCTTAGACCAAGTGTAACGTTAGATATTACGGTCATCAAGCTCATCACTTTTATATTAGTGATACGCCATCTTTCGGTATATTATTAAACTCATCATCAAACAAGTGTAATGGCTATCATCAAACTAAAAATATAAAATATTTCAATTTGTTCAAACATACCTTACGATATAACTAAAAAAAGAGAGTGCAAACCATTTGGTGTTACAGCCCACAAACCAATGTGAAAATCAAAGGACTGCGCGTGATTGGTGGTGATGATAATGGAAATGGCGCATGGTTGATGTTGGGTTTGGTAATCCTTCACCCACCATAACACCAGCCTAATGCGTGGTGGTACATCACTGAACATCAGCAGACGCGAACACTCGTTACCCCCTTTTTCATCGTGTGCAATCCCTTGTTATGGTTGGTTTGGTGGTGCAGACTATCGAACTGATTGCACTTTGTGTATGTGCGTGTGTTTGTGTGTTTGTAAGGTAAATTTGCCCAAGTGAGATGTTTTTATGTGTTTAGTTCTGTGGACTTCGCTACACCTGTTTGGTCATAAACTAAATGTTGATGTGACATTCATGTAAAGATGGTGGGTTTCATGACCATCACATCTAGGAGCCGTTTGGTATCTAGGAATCGCAATGAAGGAATAGATTCACTTCTTAAAAATTATTTGTTTAATAACTATGGGTTTTTAAAAAGTAAAATGATACCAAAATATGACACTATACTCACACCACCCAAGTTGGTAGGGATTCACACTTTGATTACAATAGGCACCACCTTTATGATTTCACATTATTTTCTATTCATTACCGATAGTCATTTCATATCGACAAACCAAAAATGACACCCCATAGTCTTATTATGATTATACCTTCACAGGTGGGCTAAAAAAACGGTTTATGAACCGACCGGAATGAAAAAAACGCAAACCGGTACCGGTTTGACCCTAATGAACCGCCGGTGTATGAACCTAGGTTCATGGTTGTTAAATACCACCGGTTTGAACATGGTTTTGAAACTGAACCGAACCGGGTTGTGAAACGGTTTTATAAAACCGATTTTGTGAACGGTTTTTTTTTGAGGAAAAGTTAGAATGTGACATGGTGTTTTCAGAGTGACGCTTGTGTCATTGAATGACCAAGTTTTTTGTATTCATTTTTTTTCTAACCAAATTGCAGGCTAGAAAACTAAAAGAAGTTCTGAGGGTTACATGCCGTATTTAATAACATAATTTCATTCTTTTATTAACTAGATGTCATTTAATAAGTAGATAGGGTTAGTATTTAGAAGGTAGAGGCTCGATTATAAAGATGTCATCCTCACCACATTGAAAAAAATTGCATTACTCAAACCGGTTTAGGCCAAGATACGGTAGTTGGATCCGGTTGTATAAACGGTTGTATCAAGTTCAAAGATTGTGGATGGCGGAGAAAAACAGGTTTTGAACCGAAGGCCCAGGTTTTGGCCATACAGGGTTTTTACGAAACCAATTGACTAAAAACGGTTCGCGTTTAAAAACACCGGTTCGGTTAAAAAAACCGGTTCGGTTTTTAAAAAAAAAGGTTTTGTACACCTCTATTATGTACCATTTTTTTCTTATGGGTTGTGTGTGAGTAACTCCTTACTCTCATATTTTGTACTTTTATAACAATACATCCACCCAGACCATCCTTGTTTGTCATACAAAAATTTTATCAGTTTTTGTTTTTGTAAAATTTTAACAGTTCTAATGCTTTTGAATTATCAATCTTTATAATTTTTTTCCGCACTTGATCTTAATTTTCAGAGTTTTAATAACAGAAAAACAAAAAATATTATAAAAATAAAATTTAGAGATGAATATAATAACCAAAATTGTTTAGGAGGGTCTGATTTGCAAAGCAAGTTAAGGAGAGAGTTAATACCTACACCTTTAGTCTAATTATAATGATGTTGTGTTTATATTTCATTTGTTATAATATGGACGAAGTGTTAATTGCAAAAATGGTCCTGGTGGTTTTGAGCCAAGAGATTGCATATTTACTCCGTCAAATTTTGAAATTACAAAAAACGATTTTATTTTCAAGGTTTGGTTTCACTTTTGGTTCTTTGTCGACTTGAAATGACTAAAATACCTCTCTGCAATTTGGCCAAACCACAAGGACCATTTTTGCAATAAAAAAAAAAAAAGTCTGTAAGAAATTTTTTTAATTTTTTTTATTTCAGTTTCAGTTTACGAGCAATAATTAAAAGAATTAATTTTTTTATTTCGGTTTAAGTTTAAGAGCAATAATTAAAAAAAAATTTCATTTCCGTTTCAGTTTACGAGTAATAATAAAATAAATTTTAAAAATAATTTTTTTTATTTCGGTTTCAGTTTACGAACAATAACAAAAAAATTAAAAATTTTTAATTTTTTTTATTTCGGTTTCAGTTTACAAGCAATAATTAAAAAAAAATTACAAATTTTAATTTTTTTTATTTCGGTTTCAGTTTACAAGTAATAATAAAAAAAATTAAAATTATTATTTTTTTATTTCGGTTTCAGTTTACGAGCAATAATAAAAAAATATTTAAAAGTCGGTTTCAGTTTACGAGCAATAATAAAAAAATTTATAATAAAAAAATTAAAATTTTTTAAATTTTTTAAAATTTAATATTTTTTTATTATTGCTCGTAAACTGAAACCGAAGTAAAAAAATTTAAATTTTTAAATTTTTTTTACTATTGCTCGTAAACTGAAACCGAAATTAAAAAAATTAATAATTTAAAAAAAATTATTATTGCTCGTAAACTGAAACCGAAATAAAAAAATTTTTAATTTTTAATTATTTTTATTATTGCTCGTAAACTAAAACCGAAATAATTTTTTTTTTAATATTTAATTTTTTTTTATTGCTCGTAAACTGAAACAAAAATAAAAAAAATTAAAATTTTTTAATTTTTTTTTCTAATTAATGCTCTTAACTTAAACCAAAATTAAAAAAAATAAATTTTTTTTATTATTGCTCGTAAACTGAAACCGAAAAAAAAAATTAAAAAAAAATTCTTACAGATTTTTTTTAAAATTTTAATTTTTTTTTAAATTTTAATTTTTTTTATTATTGCAAAAATAGTCCTTGTGGTTTGGCCAAATTGCAGAGGGGTATTTTAGTCATTTCAAGTCGACCTGAAGGAACAGAATAGTGAAACATAAGAACCTGAGAAAAGTACTAATGCGTTTTTTGCAAAATTTTAAAATTTGACGGATCCAATATGCAAATTTGGAACCAAACTTCAGAGCACCATTTTGCCATTACTCTAATATGGCTATCAAGTGTAATTAGGGGGTGTTTACTAAATTAAGTGGTTTCATATGAAGCACTTAATTAGCCATTTATTGGGGAGAGGGAAGCTTTAAAGCTTCCCTAAATTAAGATGAAGGGTTTGGACCCACAAAAACTGCTTGACATATTGTATGATTTCACACGTTAAATCTTTATTTGCTATATTTGTCCATGTTTTTTTGATGGATACTTGATGTTATCATATTATTGCATGTAGTTCAGAAGATGGAATTGAGGTGTTCTCATTCATAAAATGACTTAGGTTGATACTTGTGACAATTCAGGTTCTTCGATAACAGGCTCGCATAGGAACAAATAAAACCTAGCTAGAAAGGTCTGCGGTGCAGCCCGGTGGAACCCCTTTCGATGATATCGTCAGTACTTATCATTATAGATAGGTTTGTTTAGATCTATCTATGTCAAGAAAATACTAGACATACATGTGAGGGAAGGAGTCAAGAATGTTCTGTCCAGTTTATGTGATGTGATGGTATTTATTTTATAAATAGAAACTTACTTAGATAAGTATACTGTTAGCCTTTTAAAATATGGTAGGAAATATATCCGAAATTACATTAGTTTTATTTATAGGTTGAAAATAGGGATTATAATGACAAGCTACGATAGTTGAGTGTCACTAGGACTATAAATACCCCCTCCATACTTCCATGGAGGGGTGAAGCTCACTTTTGTAAAGTGTAAGTGTGTGTGTTTTCTCTCTACCACACACACATCTTCCCATCTCTTTAACCTTTCAACTCTAATAAAATGGCTACACATTTATTTCATTTTATCCAACCTCCAGATTAGTTTTAATCCTTGTTCTGGTATGTCATTTATAATCTACAATTGGCATCAGAGCTGCAGGGGTGTATTGTATCATGTGTTTTGTTGTTTCGGTTACTGTTCATCCATGTCTCGGCACTGTTCATGTTACTGTTCATCCTGTTGAAGTTTTTCGTATTTTTTCTTTCTTGTGAAAAATTTCATTAACAGGTGGTTTATTATTGTTATAAGTTCTGCCATACATATGTTACTTTTTGTGCTTAAATGACAAAGTGTATTGAACAAACAAATCTGGGTTTCTCTTATTATTTCTTGAGTTAGGTTTTGACACCTCAATGAAAAGACACAAAACACGACAAATCCGTTTTGTGTAAGAAAAAAGAACAAATGTCAAGTCGCGATTTAGGCAGGTATTGTCAACTGCGTTTTGTCGATTTCAAGCTGCGTTTTGTCAGTGGTGGCGTTTTGGTTGTGTTGCGTGGTAAGTGGCTAAATTACACATACTTTTACCTTAAATAAAACGAGCTAAAAATGACCCAAAACCCGGACTAAAATGCCAAATATTAGGCTTGTTTTGCTAAATTGTATTGTGCTGAAGGATACGGATATCTGAAGGAAAAGAAGACGAAAAGACAAAGCCAAATACGACAAGTACCGAACTCGGAATGGAAAAGCTGTGAAATACAAAGACAGAAATCAAAGCCGGAAGAAGTCAATTAAGTCCAAAAAGTCAACAGAAAACGTCAATTGGTCAAAAGTCTAAGTCATCCCAAGTCAGCACCGAGGCCAAAGTCAAAGAAATATAAGTTCAGGGACTGAAATTGTCATTCCCGAGAACTTATATTTAAAAAGGTAAAAAAAGAGAAAAGAAAAGAGAAGAGTGGGTTAAAAAACTGCACAAAAAGTCATAGGATAAAGAAAAAACCCCAGAAAAGGGCCAATAGAGATTTGACCAACTCTTTTTAAAACTAATACACCAAGGAGAGTTTTGCCAAAAGAGTTCAAATAAACTCTGGGGACTTGTTTTGCCAAGTCCCAAAAGTTTATTTACACTGAACTAAGGACGAGGGTTGAGCATAATACAAAATAAACGAAACTATAAACCATTGATGAGGTGACCATAATTTGCCAAAATCACCAACTTGATTCCCTCGTCATCCCAACCCCCGTACAACACATTTTCCCGCCACTTTTGAAACACCAAAACCCACTACGGTTCCAGTTAAAAATAATTCTTTTAACCCTATACTCAAAAAACCCCATGGATACGCACCTCCCCCCTCCTCCACTAAAACCCTCAGCCATGTTGGCAATCCCCCATCTCCCAAAAGCCTAATGGACGGTTGAGATTTGTTTTTGTTTTGCTTCTCAACCAAACTAACCACAAAAAACACATGGGTTTGCATGACTTCGGCTATAAAAAAGAGAGAAGACGAAGCTTTAGCAGCAAAAGTAGTTAGTTTTTTAATTTCAGTTTTGTAATTTTCTTAATTTCTAAGCATTTGTTCCTTTAAGTTTTTCTTAATTTCAGTATTTAGTTTTGTTACTTTTGTTACTAAAGTGTACTTCTCCTTTGAGTATTAATAATCAGTTTACAAGTTCATTTTGAGCTTTGATTTCTATTTTAAGCATTTTCATCATTAAGCTATCAATAAGCTCATTTGAGCTTATCACTGTTCATAACCTCAAAATTCAGTCAAATTTTGTGTTTAAACTATTCACTTACTCAATCTAATCAAGTTGTATCAATCATGATCACTTGAGTTTAGTTTGATCAAGTTTTGAAAGCTAAAAGGAGTAATAAGCTGTCTAATAGTTGCTTTATTGAGCTTTAATGCTTAAGGGTTAGAGCTATGGGAGCCAACTTAGTGTGCTGGATTGTGAGCCTCTCACTCTACAAGAGTGGCTAACGGGCTGAGGACATTCATTTCAGGTTTTATCTTATCATATTCATTGTTAGTATAAATTTGGAGCTTAAAAAAAGAAAATAAAAGAAAAAAAATAAAAAAAAAAGAAAAAAAAAAAAAGAAAAATCATTAAACACATTAGCTCTTAATGATTTGTTCTTTATTTGTGCTCTAATCTTGTTCAGCTTTGTTTAGTTTGTCTTTAATACTAATATCCTTAAAGTTGTTTAGGTCCTAATACTTTTGTTTGCATTTCTTTGAAAGTTACTGTCCATTTAGTGTGGAATGGGCTTGCTGATAAAACTAAGCTTATTTTTCCTACATAAGCTGGATTTTAGTAGAGTATCACATTAGCTTAGTAGGTCGAAATATTAGTTGAGTACAAACGTGGTAGAAGTCAGTTTCTCATGAGATGTTTTAGTCTTTGTTAGAAAGAAGAATTATTTGAAGACTTCAATTAAGAGGGTTGGCCGTTATTCCATTTTAAAGGGTGTGGGCATAGCCTTAATCTGGGTACAAAATGGCCTTTGGCATGGGTTAAAAGCCTTTGGTTTAGTATTAGGCTAGAAGATTAAACTTCATTTTAGCTTGTTTTATAGGGTCCTTTTAGTTTGTAAATTGTTTTGACAAAGTTTTTATAACTGTTATGTCACTGTTAGAGTTTTAACAAAAACACCTCAAGTGATTATTTAGATAAGCACTTGTGTTTTACGTCTTGAGTATAAGAAATAAGTGTGTACTGTTGTGTGATAAAGACAAGCTTGCCATAGTCTTTGGTTTTTGGATTTGTGAGTCAAAAAGCACCTTGGTTTTGCTTAATGTGGACAGAAGTTTTTTTAAAGTCGCCTTTTCTTTAACAAATTCAGTAAGCTTTTTTGTGTTTAGAGAAATGTCAAACTTGGTGCATAGACTAAGTCCAATAAGCTTGGGTGTATACATCTGAGATTTAGCTTATCCTTTTAAATATGAGGACTTATTTGAAAGCTTATAAGTAGCATGTCAAATAAGCCCCTAGTTTTAAGCCTTAATCTCCCCTGGTGCAAAGGGGAGATTTTTAAGCATCTTTTTCCTTTGTCTTATATGTGTGTTATTAAGCCAAAAATCCTCTTGGCTTATTTCAAGTGCTTATAAGCTCTTGTACAAAGTTTGTTGAAATATTACGCTTTGTAAAGCTCATTGCTAGTTATTTTTAAGCTTAAATCGAGCCCCTTAACTGTTTTAGGCTAAGTTTTAATTGTAGGGTGGCTTATTTCATTCCTGTGATTTAGCTTATTCCATGAGCTAAATTTGAGAGTTCTTGTTAGCTTTTTAGGAAAAGTATATCTTAGTTTTTGTGCTTATTTCTTTTCTAGCTTAATTGTCCAAGTGATTTAGTCAATTGTTAGTTTTTAGTTTCTTGTCAAAAAATATGGATTTTTTTCTAGCTATTGAGTGGCCAAAAGTTGAAAAGTCCCTTTGTTAAAAATTGTGTTGTATAAAAGCCCTTAATAAAGTTTGTTGTTTTAAGTTTTGGCCTAATTCTCAATTTTTTTACAATAAGCTAAAATATGCTAGATCGTAGGTTGGTTTTGTACTTTTTCCTAATAGTTCCAAGGGTAGGCATGTGTTAACTATAGGTGTAAATTTACACAAGTTTCACGCTATCCTTTAGTTTCATGTTCTTACATTTCTACCCTCGAGTTTGATAAAAAAAAAAAGGGGAAAGTCAAGAGGCCCGGTGTGAAGCATGACTCGAACCAGGGACTCTCGATTACAAAACCACTTATACAAACACGGTACCTCACTGCGCCCTTGGGTCTTTTTCGTTAAAGAATCAAAGGCGAAAATGTAATTATGTACATTTTGTGCTTATAAGCCTATAAGATGAACTAAGCTTAATTTTTCGGGCTTTGTGTCGAGGATTATTTGTGTTCTTATTTTTCGTAGTTAGGACTATTTCAGTGTATAGTATTTTTTAGAAAATTTCAGAATTTTAGATTAAAGGTTAATTTTTTGTATAATTTTAATCTAGATATTAGATTTATTTAATTCATAGAAAAATACAAAAATTATCAAAAAAATATTTGCTTTTTTAGAAAATTTTCTTTTGTCTTTGTTTGTAGGAAAAATATAAAATTTTCTAGTAGGCATTTTTATGAACAGTTTTTGTATTTTATAAGAGACGGGTCGTGGTACGGGTTTTTGTTTTGACCGTTTTTTGGGGTCTCAACCCAAACTCCGTTTTCGGTTCTAGTCTTTTTCTTTATTCGTATTTGATCACTAGAGTAGTTTAGAAGTGGAAAAAGTTCTCCGCTAGGGTTATTTTTAAAGATTTTAGGTTTTACTCCCCTATTTGTTGGGATTCGGGCTCTCGTTTTCTAGTTTAATTTCGTTATTTCTAGGTTTTTTCTTAAACGTTTTAGTCGATATTATCTAATTTGACTTTTAAACTTCCAAAAACCACCATTTCCTTCATTCAAACTCAATATCTTCGATCGATAGTCGTTTACCATTCCAGCATCGTTGGGGATAAACGATCCCGTGAAAGCTTTATACTACTCTAGGTCTTTTACTGATTGTCGTTGGTTTTTTACAATTAGATATTAATATTTTATCATTTTACTGATATAATATATATATCTACTGGTGTAGAATTCATACGATCAAATTTTTTGGCGCCGCATTTGCCGGGGTGTGCTGTGCAACCGTTTATCGTTACGTTGATCTAATTGTTTTTTGAAACTGGATTATCTTCTTTATTATAAAAATATAAAAATAAAAAATGTACATAAAATATTTTTTCATTTCGTTTTTAGTATAATTATCAGATAAAAAACCCAAAGGAAAACAGAAAAATATAAAAACATTGTCCATAAAAAAGAAGAAAAAAAATTCACAAATGGTAAAATACCAAAATATAATAGTTCTCAACTGAGGTATTACAAATAATAAGTTCCGGGTGAACTTGTGGGTTCCCAATTCGAACAAAAGATTTTAAAAACTTGCCTATTGTGTCAGTTGCGAGGTATTCAGGCTCACCTTTGAAAGTTTAACACAAAACTATAAAGTGGGTTTATATGGAGGTTGTTCCTAGGGAAACTCGAATCCCGGAAAGGAGAATTAAAGCTTCGCGCATATTCTATCCTTGCCGCTCTCACTGTCTGCGTTTAATCTTTTAAAGAGCTACCTGTGAAGCTTGCTGATTATCAGTTTAAGTTGTCGTATCATTTTGTCGTTTAAAATAAATTGTGAATAATGGAATAAAAACCAAAAAATAATCTTCTTTTTAGTCGTCATCATTTAATTCTTTTCTTAAACGCCTTCTTCATTGTTTAATGTTCTTTTGATGTAATTCGATTATCGTTTGAATCCAATTTACGCGATTAAAGAATGCTCGTCTTATGGAAGTTTGTACACTTCAATCTGTGGTTGTTCGAAAGGGAGTTTCTTGAAGACAAAGATTCTTGTTCCTAAAACCTTCCTCGTAATTGTGCTAGGTGGGGGGGTGTGTGCCCCCCCCCCCCCCCCCCCCCCCCCCCCCCCCCCAGCTGTGCGAAGGTGTGGCACCCCGGTGTTGATGGTCCGTATTGTCAAGGATGGTGCTCTTTTACGAAAGGAAATTTATGGAAGGTTTGTTTGTACCAAGACTGTGTAAAGAAAATGAATTTTTCTTAGAAGACCTTCAAGATACTTCCGAGTTAATCCAACGACGAATACCAACGTTGTTAGATGCTGCCTCGAGGAGCCTCATTAGTCTCGACGATCTAGACAACCGGTAAAAATTCCTCACCAAGTCCTCCACACATTGACCATTGCTGTCACGAGTGATCTCAGGTGATTTAGTTAGATGGATTTTTTTCGTCCCGACAAATGCACGTGTAAAGTGCTGTGGGAAAGGGTTCGCGTCATTACGGTTATAATTGTCCTCTGAGCAGTTCCGATTATCTCTAATCCGGAAACATGCAAAAATCAAACCATTGATGAGACCGCCTACAAAAACGTGCAAGGTTAGTTGTGCAACAACAATGTTCCTTGGTACATGCCAAATGATTGTGGTTGTTAATGAATACGATGGAGTCTGTTTTTATTGTATGGTTGGAAAAGGAACACAAATAAAATGTTTTGACTCGCATTTTCTATCGATTCTCCAAGTGTTTCCAAACCATCCTCACAATCCACAATACGTACCATTACTTTGTGATGTTATGTGGAAAGAATTCTCATACGGTTTAACGATTGGTCCATTTCAAGTCCCTCGTTTGTCTACAATCACGGACCCGTGTTTCAATCAAAAAACTTTATTTATTTTCCACAAAAAATTCACCGAGTTTCCCTCAACATGATATCTTTGTTGTGAAATTGCGGTGGGGACCTCTGAAACCTTCACATGTCCAAACCATAGGGAATGAAGACTAGTTATCATGAGCAAAAATTCCTTGTGATCATGATTATCTCAATTCTTTGGTTATTGACCAAGTTCATCCCTCGCATTATACCGTCAATCATCCAATTAGAATCAATTCCCAAAATGACCTTCTTAATTCTCAAAAATAAGTTATGTAACAAATGTCAACCTTACGTAGATTTGGTTGATGTCAAGCTATACAAAGAAGGAAGAGAAGAAAAGCGAATCGCGGAAGAACAAGCGGCTAAGATGAATCATCTTGAAAGAATGATCGCCATTGCTACGAAATGATGACGAAGACCATTGACATTGCAATTCACACCCCGTTTTACCAGCTCGAGGAAACGATACTCTCGAAGTATGGGGGTTCCGAGCTCTTGACATATTCCAAACAACGGAATTCGATTCGAGTAATAAAGTCTAGTGTTGAGAACCTTATCCCAATCCCAAGTGAGCCCGAGGGTATTCCCGACAGTGTGTGTGATGTGCCTCTTTGTAACAATCCTACCTCTCTTGAAGCTTTCAAAGAACATTATGAGACTATCATCGATTCCAACGATGATAATTCTTCAAGTGATGACGATTCTTATGAAAACATCGATTATGTCGATGCATCACCTCCCGATGATAAGATCGTCAGCTTTAGAGGTAGTAGAGATTGTTGATCCGGAAGTTGGAAGGATTGATGAGGCATTACTATATGTAACAATCAAGAAAAGAATCTTCGTGGACATTGTCTTGAATTGTCAATCTTCGTATTGTAACGTCGATGCATTAAAGTGATAATCCTACTCCAATCTTGACGTATTTATGGATCAAGTTACCTCCACAATTTCCTAATTCTTTTTCTTGGAGGAGAATAACACATTTGAGAATTTACTATTCCGAATCTGAACTTTTCCGCTTTATCTGAAGAAGAGATTAGTAGTGCGCGTAACACTACTCATTCTGTGTTATCTCTTCCTGATTTATAAAAACTTTCTACATTGAAACGATCATTTTAAGAGAGGAGTCAGGGCATGTTCCCTACTAATGTTGATTTTTTCAATTTGATTTGGTTATCTTGTGATCTTCGAATGATGTCATTTTCCTCCCTACTCTCCCATGCCGATAGGAGTGTTTTTTATCTGAGGAGTTCGCCGATGGACTTGCTCAAATCATATCTCCACGGGAGTATGATCATTTCTGCTTTAGATGGAGACCCGAATAGGCAATCTTTACTATGGATGTTGGTGAATGATATTTTCCCAAGCCGACCAAGAGTTCATGTGCCTAATGTGTTTACCAACCCAATCCCACACTGGATACGGATTTCATACTTTTAGTTGACCTCTCTTCGCTTTTATATTGTATGGGATCTTTTCTTTCATTTCTCACGATATCCAGTCTGCTCCTCCAATCTTCTCTCTAGCTTCTCTGTTGTATTGTGTGGGCGATGATAGATTTCATTTTTGATCCCGGCATCTCATGTATCATTATTTTGTGCGGATGTATCTATTCGGAGTGGGACGTTCATACAATTCAATGTTATCCAAACCGCTTGTAATGGAAGTCCGATGATGATTTTATCTTCCACTTGCTCCCACATTGACCATATGAATTCGGCGGTCGATTCTGAGCTTGTGACTCGGTTATACGAAAAAAAAGGCGATTTCGTGGGAGGCACCCCCATGTTTTTCTAGCTTAGTAGTAGTAATGAATAAGGTCTTGTGTTCATTGTGATTCTTGTTGTTGTTGTGATGAGATTTAGCTTCTGCCATTCCTGTGCTTTGTGTTTTTATTTTGTTCCATGTAATTCCGGATTATGACGGCTCTCGATTTGTCATTTTTAACTCGAGCTTTACATCCATAGCTTCCATTTTGGGAATTAGATATCAAGATGACTAATCGGACCTACGTTTTATCTTTTTGGGCAAACTTTATAACGGCCTTAGATTTACGTTGGAAACCCCTTTGAACTCAGGGGACGATGTTTAGGTCTAGTATGGGGGGGGGAATCTTCGATTGTGATTTTTGCATGCAGTCAGTTGTTATCACGTTGTATCACCTGTTTTTACCACCTAATTTGTTGCAAATAATACCAAAAAAAAACAATAAAAATTGGAAAAAAAATTTGAAAGATTTAAAAATTCTTCTAAAAATAAAAATAAGTGTTTTGTCACAGTTTTGACTTTCTAATGGGTAGGAATATAAGAATGAGAGAATTAATATTTTGACTGAAATAGAGAGTGAGTGTAGAAGAAGCCCTAAGCTTAGTTCCTTGAAGAAAGTTACCTCAATCTATGTGTGCTAAGCTTTCCGAATTCGTAGTTCTGTACGCGATATTTGTTGTTAAAAGGTTGAAGTAGTGATCGAAAGAAGGTTGATGAGTTGTATATGAAAGTTTATGTCGCTCTGGAGAACGAAAGAACTTCAATATGAGTCAGTGTGTTGTATACTTATTATGTATCCCAGATTAGCTAGTCTAAAGTTAACCTATTGTCATACAGATGCTTCGAATTCAATTTAAATTAAGTCACATCGATGTTTTTAGAAATAAAGCTTCAATTTTGTGTAGACTTATATTCTTTAAAACGAGATTTTTGTTGCTTAATAAGTTTCGAAAAAAGAAGTTAAAATGTCCTAAGAAGCGTAAAGATGAAGTTATGAATGCTCGAAAAAATGGCTCATAATGAATATTGAAGATATTATGCCAATGATTGCATATATTGTTTATAGGAGATACATGTATAGTAGGATGTGTAGGTTGATTAATCCCACTCCGGTTACACACGAGGGGTGGGGGTATTAATACGAGAGACAATCTATTACTTTGAAGGGATTAGTGGTGTGTGATTGTGATATATTACCCATCACCGGAAGCGCGAGGTCTAGGTGAGGGTTCAAACCTAAGGGCGACTTATCCTCTTCGCCAGTATTAGGAAGAAGGTGTTGTTGTGAGGATTGTCCTCACTTACGCTACGCAACAGGGGTGCAAGGTGGGGTTCGAGTGTATCAAACTAAGCAACGTCAATCCTGTATCTTTAAGGAACTATATCTAATAATGATGAAAATGTCTGCAAAAAGTTCTAAAGTTAAAAATGACGCTACGTTGCTTTGGTAAATCGAGAGTTACAAGGTTCATAATAAGGTGTTGCTGTGGAGTCTTGATTACTACATCTTGAATCGCCGACTATGGATAAGTAAGAAGTTGATCTAATGTTGAGTTGAGAGAATAGAGGTAATCATCATATATTTCAAATCTAAATTCATGTGTGGTGTGGAGTATAAAGAAAATTTCACAAGGTCATTGAGGTATGAGGTGATCTTGAAAGCATATTAATATTATAAGATGGATCTTCAAGATAATGAGCTTGTTAAATAAGAGCTTGGTTTGGAGTTCAGAAGGTGCAAGAAAAATCGGTGGAAAATAAGGTTTTACTTAAAGTATAAAGAAAATACAAAAAAAAGACCGGGACAGATCACGCAAAACCGATAAATAGACAATAGAAAATAAAAATCAACAGCAAAAAGTATCCCTATAAAGAGAGAAAAAGAAAGAAAAACTAAAAATAGGATACTAAAAACAAAGAAAGAGAAATTAGAATAAAAAATAAAAGAAAAAAAAAAAAAAAAAAAATAAAAAATATAAAAAAAAAAAGAATAAAAACATAGAATAATTTTAAAAAAAAGAAAAATGTTATAAAAGTGAGTATCATGTAAAAAGAGACAATAAAGAGTTAAATCGAAAAACGTATAAAAAAATAAATCATAAAAGAGTGTAAAAGATAAAAAAGATTTAAAGAAAAGACATAAAAAAGAGAAAGAAGAAAAAGAAAACAAAAAAATAAAAAAAAGAAAGAAAGACAAAAAAAAAAAAGAAAAGAAAAAGGTAAGATGAAAAAATTTGACATAAATATGATTCATTAAGAAAAATCTCGGATTTGGCATCGTTAAGTCTATATTCTATTCTCTGCTGGAGCGTTGGAACGCAAACAAAGAAAATATAAACAGATAAAAGAGGGAATTAGAATAGGCTGTCCAAAATAAAATAGATTAACAGTTATTTGTTAATGGACGTGTCCAAAAAGTCTCAAAAAAGAGAAAAAAAATAAAAGGTAAGAAAAGAAAAATATAAAATTATGAAGAAAAAAGAAAAAACCATAGAAAAAATAGAGAAATAATCTAAAGGGATAGAAGAAAAAACTAAATGTGAAGAAAACGTAACGTAACAACTTTTTTAGTGGGGGAAAGAAATTAAAGAAAGAGGTTGAACTAAATAAAAAATAGATTATATATAAACGAAATATATATATGTATGAGGATAAGAATTAGTTATTTAAATACAGATAAATTTATTGTTGGGACCAAATGTAATTATAAATATTAGTTTTCTTGATACATGAAAGAAAGAGGTAAATATGAAGAAATAACAGTATAAAAAGGAAAACTAAATAAAAAGAAAAAAAAATACGAACAGAATTGATAAAAAAAGAAGAAATTAAAAAGAATTTAAAATAGTAGTGAAATAAAACAGTTTCACATCTGTTCGTTTAATGCCTCTTGATTAATTAAAAAGAGGTGATAAAAAAAAAGAAAAATGAAAAATAGAATAAGAATAATCATTAGCTAAGTGTCAACTCGCGAAGATTATTCCTGTAGGCAGTCATATGAGTTCATGTTGTCGCTCTCTAAGTATCCGAAGAATAAGTTTTTAACAAAATAAAATCAAATAAAATAAAACCGAATAAATCTAATATAGAATGGTGCATTACTTTCTATGTAATCTATTTCTTATTAAATACTAGTTTTAACATAATTTTAGTTGGAGTAGAATTATGTTAAGAAAATTACTATACTATGATATGAAAAATAATCATGACTTTAATTTAGATTCATAATCTTGATTAGTTGACCATCAAGATGCACTGTCCGCGTCATAAAAAAAAAAAAGGGTAGACATAAGAAAAAAAACAAAAAAGATAAGACTTGCATTGTGCCCAGTTACTAAATTATTTTTTTAATTCTAATAGACATAAATGATCTGCAGTAATCATATAGGAAGTTTTTAGTTTAGTATAATAAATAATGAAACATAAATAAAATTAACCTATAACAAATAGATTGGACTATCCAGTCTACGATCGTAAATAACAATAATGTAAGAGTTGTTGCCCATCTTAGAGTTATATTTGTTCTTAAAATTATTTACTAATTAATTTGATAGAAGGTCCCATTTATTGATATGTAAACAAAAATTACTTCGTCTGTTGTCAATAAAACTAATGAGATGCGGTCCAAAGCTAAAAGCAAAAACCTACAAAAATAAGATC
This sequence comes from Tanacetum coccineum, assembly GCA_026074375.1. Lineage (NCBI taxonomy): Eukaryota > Viridiplantae > Streptophyta > Magnoliopsida > Asterales > Asteraceae > Tanacetum > Tanacetum coccineum. Next base: position 54,641 of record BQNB010017971.1, read on the forward strand.
AAAAAAAAGATGAGGACTATATTTTAAGAGAAAGAAAAAAAGAAAACTCCCTGCATTTACCTGATAAAAAAAAAATAAAAAAAAAAAATAAGTGCTAAAAAAAGGTTACGGTAAAATTAAGTTATCAGAACAACAATTTTATTAGGAAAGTGGTAAGAGAGCAAATAAGAAAAAAAAAAATAAAAAAAAAAAAAAAACAGATATAAAAAAAAAGAGGTAAATTAAAAAAAAAAAGGTAAAAAAGATACAAGAAGTAAAAAAAGAAAGTGAAAAAAAAAAAGAAATGTATATCGTAGATCAAAATAGAAAAGAATGAGCTAAAAAATAAATAAATAAAAATAATAGATATAAAAAAAAAAAAAAAAAAATAAAAAAACTAAAATCAATAAAATCATGACTGAAAATAAATTTCATATAATAACGAAAAAAAATCAAAAATAATGAATTATTATATAACAAATAAAAAAAAATATAACATAAAAATAAAAGAGTTACATAGTTAATAATAAAATACGAAGAAAGTTCGTTAGTGTCCCTTTTTAAAGATCAACCGAAAATGATGTAAAAACTAAAAAGAAAAAACAAAAAAAAGAGAAAAAAGAAAAAATAAAAATAAAAAAAAAAAATTAAGAAGAAAATAAAAAGACTTGGTTAGGGGAAAGAGAGATAAAATAAAAAAAAAAAAACTGACTAAAACTGTAGTGTTCCTCCTTTACGAAAGTATACGCAATGAAAAAAAAAAAAATAAAGGAATAAAAAAAAACAAGAAGAAAAAAATGCAGAAAAAAAAAATAGATTTCAGAAAAAAAAGCGTAATACGCTTGTATGTCCATTGAACTATACCATAGTGATTCACTTATAAAAGAGTAATATAAAAAAAAAAACAAAGAAGAGCCAAAGAGCTATAGCAGTATTGACGAAATAAATTGAATATAAAAATAGCGAATTTAAATAGACATTATCGGCTTGTTCTTTGATTCGCATCAACTTAAAAAAAAATAAAAAATTGAAGGAAAACAAACAAAAAAAAACATTAAAAAATTAAACAAGATATTAAGAAACAAACAAATACAAAAAAAAAAAAAAAAAGACGAATAACAATATGCTAACCAATCGTACAAAGTATTTTTCTTATAATAAAAAAAATAAAAGTTGTAGATTATTAATGATAAAGTCGGGGTGGGGATAAAAAAAAAAAAAAACAAATTAATAAAATTCAATATTCCATAAAATAAAAAAAATAACGTAATATAAAGAAAGTAAGTAAAACAAGAAAAAGAGAAAAAAAGGAGTAATAAAGAAAAAAATAATGAAAAGATAAATAAAAAACTGTTAATCTATACAGGAAAATCTGAAACCTTTAAGGAAACCAAGATAAATTCTCACTCTCTGTTATGAAATTTTAAAAAAATAAACAAAAAAAAAAAAAAAAATAAAAACAAAAAAAAAATAAAAAAAATAAAAAAAAAGAAATACTTTGTTTCGTATAATGTTAAAAAAAACAAAAAAAAAGAGAATAATGAACAAAGGAGAACTAATAAAAGAACTGCAAAATTGTACAAAAAATAAGATAAAAAAGGTAAAAACGATCTGCACAGGAAATTTCGTAATAAAAAAATAATCTAAATAATAAAAAAAAATTTTAAGATATAACTGAAAAAATATTAAATGAATAAACAATAAATTAATCTATAACAAAAAAAAACAAGAATAGATATAATAAAATAAAAAATAATCCAGTATAAAAAAATTAAAAAGAGGAAACAAGCTATGAATACCTGAGAATATTAACAAAATTAAATTTTTGTTAGGTTAAATAAAATGTATATGCTAAGAGTAAAATGATCAAATAAATTCATAAAACCCTGGAAGTGAAAAATAATTACAATAATTTAATAATCGTTCTACTATAAAAAAAACAAAGAGGAAAATTAATATAAAGAAAGAAATAATATATTGCATTTTATATAATTCGACTTAACCTCTTTAGAATTCTTGTTATGTAAAGATACGATAATTTTTAAATTATTAATAGTTAAATTATTGTGTTTTTGTATTATTCTTTCTTTTTATTAATATTATGAATATTGATAGTGTCCTTTTCGTCTAATTTGTATATTAGTTAATTTTTATTTATTATGTTTTTTTTTTTCTGCTACGTATTATTGTTTTTTTTGTTATCTCTTCTTTCGTCATATCTTTTTTTGTAAGTTAGATTGTTAGGGTAAAACTTTTCTCATGATATGTCTCGTTTTCTTTGAATCATAGTTCATACTTTTTTTTTTTTTTCTGGTTTATATTTTTTGCGAGGTGCTTTATAAATGGTTGGAGCTTTGATAATATTTTTTATTTTTATTTAGGTTTTTGTTTTTTGGGCTTTGTTTTTTTTTTTTTGTTTTTTTGGTTTTATTTTTTTTTTTTCATTTGTTGTTTTTTATTTTTGTTATTATTTGGTTTTTTTATTTTTGTCTTATTTTCTTTTATTTTGGGATGCATTTTTTTACATCCATTTTTTCTTTTTTTTGTTCTGCATTTCTGTTTGATTATTTATGTCGTGTAATTTCTATTTATTTTTTGTTTTTTTTTTTTTGTGTTTTTTGTTTGTGCTATTTTGTGTTCTGTCTTATATTTTTTTTGTCTTTGTTTTTATAGGTTTGTTTGTCTTTTTACTGATTTTATTGTAATAATAACCTAGAGTCTAGAAATTATTTATGAGTAATAAAAAATTTAAGAAAAAGTGACGTCAAAAATAGATAATGAATAACCTATAAGAAATGTCAAAAAAAAATGAAGAAGTAAGGGTAGGCTTGTATAATATAAGTGAAAGAAAAAAACGAGAGAAAAAGCAAGATATGAACAAAAAAAATACTATTAATAAAAGAAAAAAGAGTCTAATATTAAATCAATAAAGAACAATAATTAAGAAAAAAAGTTGGGCACGATGACTGTTGAGTGACCTTCTCCTGTCAATTTCATGCGTATGGTTGTGACGGTATTGTAAACATAAGATAAAAAAAGAAAAATATTAGAGCAAAGAAAAAAAATAAGGATTTGGAGGTAGACAAGTTACAATTCTTAATCTGGGTTGAAATAACTGAAGTGAAATTAATTCCTAAAGGGTAAATCTAAAAATAAAAAAATAGATCAAATTCGGGCGCATAGTGAGAATATGTATATCCATAACTTGAACATAACTGTTTGAAAAAGAATATTAGATTGTTAAGACTTTAGATAAATTGTAAAATAAATATAGTAACATGTAAGAATTAAAAAATGAAAGATACTGTAAGGACCCCTCGTCAAACATTTAACACATTTAAATACAAAGTTTTGTAGTCAGGTGTCTAGGAGTGGATAAATACAAAGAAAAAAAAATAAAGACAAAAGAGTACAAAAAATATTGATAAAAATAAAATATGAATAGTTCTCACACTTCTATAATTTCTTTAAATAAGATGAGACTCGTCTTATTGTCTTTTCCGGCCATAGTAATATAGTGGAAGAATTAATAGATTAATAAGAGGAGGAAAAATAAAATACATGTATACGATAGTAATTTTGTTGAGACGTCACTTAGGACTTTGTTTATTAAGTTATATTATTTTTTCTTTATTCTTTTCACACTTAAACGCAGTATCTTGTTTACAAAAGAGTTAATCCAAATTGCACAATCGTTACCGGTAATGAGTGGATAAAAGTTTCAAAAAAACGGAAAGCGAGTGCTTAAGGCTCCTTTTTATTTAATAGAAAAGCAATAGAAGAGGAAAAAAGGAAACAAACAAATAAAAAAACAAAAAAAAAGGGTAAAAGAGTCTGGAAAAAAAAGAATCGTAGCGAGGATTCGATAAAAAAACAAGAGTGAGGTATGATAGTCACTTCCTCGCCGCGATGAAAACTAAAAAAGCAAAAGAAAAAAAATAAAGAAAAAAAAAAATACCAAAAATAAAAATAAAAAAGGAAAAGAGGAAAACAAAAGAAAAATTCAAATCTTTTGTAAACGGCAAACTTAAAAAAAAGAAATCCTGCGTAGCGAGCCCATTGCAAAACAGAGGTTTCATTCCTGATTTTATGGCAATTACCATCTAAGAAGAGCAGAAGGAAAGGTTCGCAAAGGAAGAAGTCTGCAGATCCCACTGAAGAATCTATTAATGTGTCTGATGAGTCTGAACCAGAACCTCTTATCAGAAGGAAAACCTCTAGTAGAAGAGTTGCTAAGAAGAAAGCCACCATATCAGTTGATGTACATATCGTTCATGACCAGACATAGGCTTTGGAATTAGGAAAATCTATCAGCTTAACTAAAGCTGAAGAAGAAGCTGCAGCAAGACAAGTTCATGCCACTCATGCAAGAATTATCTCTGAATCTGTCCCTGAACCTGCGAGAAGAAGACGGTCAGATATTGCTATTTATGAAACAACCCAGAAGCTCAAAGGTATTCAAACTATTTACTACGCTGAACAATAGGCGACTGAAGTAATGAAGCTTCTAAAGGATAGCAGGTAATGTTAGGGTGTATACGCCTGGTACTGGTGGCTCAAATGAAGGAACTGGTGAGATACCAGGGGTTCCGGATGAGTCAATTTTTACTGATGCTGAGGATGACAATGAAGAAACTAAATCTGATTATGACGATATTTATCCTTGTAAGGATTAAAGTTGCGAAAAACAGCTGAACACTGAGATGAAAGGTGACTGAAAAGCTGAAGGACATTACCAAAGTGACATAATGAGCACCCTTTGACATCGTTAAGCTTCTCTTTGCCTTCTGTTTTGTATATCAATTATTAATCTATCTCATAACGAGGAGATTTTATGAGCAACATCCAGTTCTGCATAAAACCATCCAATCCATACAACCATTACCAACACCTCCTAATTGAATCACCGATCGCTACTAACGATCATCTACAGAAATCACTCCTTTCATCGTCCTTCTGATGAAGAGTCGCAAAATTAGAACAATATATGTCTTGAGTAAAGACTGATTGATCTCACGCCCACTGTTTTGGCTTTTATTCACAATACATGTTCATCAGTTGTTGATAAAGTATGTAGGAATACAAATTGATTGATGCTCTCTCTCTTAAGAGAAGAAAATTATAAGATCATATAAGGAATCAAGAAGAGTAATACAACACGAGCCATCGTATACCATCAAGTCGATTGATCAAGCTGCATCTTGAAGAATTTTGATCTTAAAGTTTGCTACTCGTTAAATTCATGCATGAACAATCTGCCAACAAAAATACTGCCGCAAAACTACAGATTAATATCTTGCTCTCAAGGAAGCATTGATAGTGGATGAAAATGACATGGAACAAGGAAGTGTTACAAGTCACGCGTTAATGACCATTAAAAAGTGAAAGCAATGATGCAGACACGGTTAGAGACCATAAAAGAAAGCATGATGATGATGATGATGATGATGATGACGATGATGATGAAGGCCCTCTAGCTGGATCAAACTAGAGTAAGTCAACAAATAGGAGAAGAATAAGAGAGTCTAAGTATGCTAATAAGCGATCCACCACCAAAGAATCCTCCAAGGATAAAGATCTAAAAGGTAGTTTCTAAAACTGATAAGTCTGCACCAGCAAAGGATCCAGTTGAAGAGCCTACTGATAAGGTGATGGTGGATGAACAATATACTGAGGACATTCCAATCTCTGATGAAGGGCATGTCTCAGATCCGGAGGACACCGATAAAGCTCATATGCCAAAGATTCCGGATACAATAACATGGTTCAGACCAATACTTGAAGAAGAGAGACCTGCTTCTCCTGAACCAGAATGGGTTATTCCTCCAATTGATCTACCTGAAGCAGACAATAACTAGGCAAATGCATTTGCCAAAGCACATCAAGATCCAGATGAAAACAAGCTTCATAACAAGATTGATGATATAGGCTCATTCATCAGATGGTATTGTAGAAGGATTGGAAAAGAAGAGCTCAGCAAAGCCGATCTTGAAGGTCCAGCATTCATGATGGTGAAAGGTTTTCATGAGAACAACATTTCTCTTCAGTTTCAGATGGAAGAATGTCATAAGCTTCTCACAAATCAGATTGATTTGGTTAACCCTGAGGGTCATCGGTTTGTTCCTGATATTAGCAATCCGTTGCCCTTAGGAGGACCTCCAGGTCAGGTGACTATTCAACCACAATTCTTTTTCAACAAAGATCTGGAGTATCTTCTGACAGGAGACAAAGAACGAAACAGAGCTTTATCAATATCCAAGCTTAAAGCCGCTCTTTATCAAGACTTTGGACTTGAAGAATTAGTTCCGTCATTATGGATTGAAAGTGAGCAAGTATATGACATAAGTGCAGCTTATGGTATCACACACTGGTGGTTTAGCAGAAAGCAATTCTACATCAACAAACACAGTGAGCCCTCAGATCGTGATGCAGTCAGATCCCATATGCGAATTCTCAGTGTTATCAGTATCAAGACTTATGAAAGATACGGATACAACTACTTGAGAGAGATAGTTCTACGCCGAGCTGACTACAACGAGTACAAGATCTCAGAAAAGGATTTCAAAAGTCTTCATCCCAATGACTTTGAAGACTTGAACATCCTTCATATTCAAGGCAAGCTCGACCACCTACCAAAGCAGGACAAGGTTAATTTGCACAACGCGGTCAGTTTATGGACCAGAAACATTGTCATAAGGAAACGTGTGGAAGACTTGCAGCTGGGCATTGAGAGCTATCAAACTAAGCTTAATCTGGAACAACCTAATTGGGATGCATCTGATTTTCCTTTCAAAGAAGATTACACCATTGTCTTCAAACCAAGAGCAGTAATCTACAGAGACAGGGATGATAATAGGAAGATGATGAGAATAAATGAGGTGCACAAGTTTAGCGATGGAACGTTGACAAGAATCAAAGAAAAGCTGGATTTCATGGTTAAAGATTTCAAGCTATTCAAGTTTAATAAGGGCATGGAGAATAGGAAATGGACTGAAGACGACAAAAGAAGGAGTGAAGACTTTATCGAGGTGATTGAGAGAAGACTAAAGATCAGGAGAATCTTTCGAAGTCTGGAAAGCTTTGTCGGTGGACGACTAAGAGATATTGACTACAGACTGATCAGCAGAACAGAGTGACATCGTCACTCCGACACTAAGGTCAATATTATCTTATTGTGAATAATATATCTTGTACAGTATAAGTATTAAGTAGTATATCTTTTGATTATTATGTGTAGGAATAATCTATGAACGATTAAGGGGGAGCATTAATATGTTTCATACACGGCTTATGAATAATTGGCACACTTTTCTCCTAATTTTTATAAGATATTTAAATCAATTGATATCCAAAATGTCAAAGGGTTTAAATTTTTTGATAAAGGGAGAAAATGTGATTAAAATATGTGAATAATAAAAATGTGATTATTAAGACTCGTTTGTATACTCCGCCCAAACGTGCTAAACAATTTTGAATACCGATGCACATTTTATGGGGGATCGTTTCTAAAAAGTAAAAACAATTGAGGTACAAAACGCTTTGATATTTATATCCTAAGTACCTTAATTGAATTTTCAATTGGTTTTATGGAGAGGAGAACTGTACCAAAAGACTGACCATGCATTTAACTTTATCGGAGATATAAGGTTGGTAAGGTTAGGTACAAGTTCCAATGATCTAGCCATAACCGGAGGGATTTGCCCAGGGACAATCCATTAGTTAGTGTAGAAGTCCTTAGGTATGACATAAAAAAGGAGAAAAAGTAAGAATAATGGAATAGTGCCGACTGAGATGGAGCTAGTACTGGAATAAACCCAACAAGGTTCTAGTCATGAAGTCTCGGTAAGCACTGAAGGGGTTGAAGAATGAAAAAGAATTGTAAGGATAAAGGGTGAAAAGAAAGAAGCCCTCCATACACTTAGGCAGAAACTGGGTCAATACATATGCTATCAGAATTACGATGATGATTGCTGACATTGAAGACTGACATCATGGACCCAGTGATGCAATGCACAACCCTCCCTAGCCACTCAAAATCTCTCAAAAGATTTTTGTTTCATTTCTCACGAAGACTAAACACGTAATCTATTAACTTTCTCACTCCAAGTTAGTTGATATTAAAAAGGTGGCAGTCAGCTCCAGCCTCCGATCACTAAAACCAAAATGCACTATTGAGTCTAGAGCCAAGAGAACATCAATTAATCTTGTTAGGACACATTGCCAATTATCTTATCTCTCACACACTGTGGAAACAAGACTATCCTAAGAGTCCTACGCAATATCCTTGTGATATTGCCAGAACATCCGAGTAAAACGAAGGTTTTTCACAATGAAGATGGAAATCCTGCTAGAGCCAACATCAAACAAGCTCTTGGTAGGTGACTTGTGTGATTCTACAAGAATCAAACTTGTGTCAACTGGAAAGAAATGATGGTGCGATTCTACGTGAATCAAACTCGTTCCAGTATATGAATTGGCGGTTATTTAACATTTAACAAACAATCAAAACTCTCGAAGTGTTACAAAATATTTTTATAATTAACACTAAGACTGATTTTTCAAATCAATTTTCTCTTTATTGCTAACTATTTCGTTACAGGATAATTTAAAGATGGAGATGGAGATGGAGATACCTAGTACCAGAAATGTCAAGTGAATAACCGAATGCTTAGACACGACCTACACTTGTTATGAAGTTATGAAAGATCTCATAATGCTTAAGACCCACCACACTTGTTAATAAAGTTTATGAAAGAATCTCATAAAGGTGTCCAAACTTCCGCAAACTCTGATATCGATTATTTCTTCACAAGAGCACAAATGGCGATCCAATTATTCAAGATGATGAAGAGTATGTTTGCCAACGCCTCACAAGAAAGCTCAAATCACCATTAATAGCCAAGTCCATGATGAATTCAAAAGATACTAACCCCATATGTACAAATCTCAAATGAAAAATCAACATGTCTACAAGTCTAAAGACTGAAGTGATTAAATTTAGTATTTTTCAGGGGTGACCTCCCTTAGGAGAGATGGTTTAGATATTAGAAAAAGACTCGGTCACCCCGTGTATTTTACTGTTTATTATAGCTCGTAGTTTAATAGTTAATCGTATGATTTTTGGTTTTGAACCGGGTACTAATACCCTGTATTTTGTAAGAACTATAAATACCTCTTCCAACTTTGGAAGAGGTAGCTAGGGGCCATCATAATTCAGAGGTCATGTAGTAAACGTTTGAGGAGCCAGGACACTTTAAATCGTAAATCCAGCAAACTCGTCAAAACGTATACCCAAATGAAACCCCTTACATGAAGCTCCCTAGTAATGTGATACATTATAGTTTTAAGTTTCTTCAAAAGCTAGAATAATTTATATATATTTTTATAATTAATATAAAAATATAATATTTTATAAGTTTGCAAAATTGGCAATATATACCCCTGGTTTATAAACTTTTACAAGTTTAGTCCTTTATATATAAAGTATATATAATTTAAACCTTTAACTTTGAAACTTGGCAAAATAGGTCCTTATAGTTATAACTTTAAGAAAATGACATTTTCAGCCCCTTTAGTTATAAATTTCAGAAAGTTACGATATATACCCCTATGCATGGAAACTTTTGCAAAACAAGTCCAAAAAGCCATGCAAGGTTATTTTAAGATTCCAAATGATATTTGCAGGTTATAGCTTATTAGAATAAGCTAAAATAAGATGTTCTAACGTAACAAAAGTTTAGAAAAAGGATTCGTTAGCTAGAAAATCAAAACGGGTCGTTTTTAGGGTTTTTATCAAAAACACATGGGTTTGAGGATTCAAAGCTTCAAACAAGAGTTCATACATGATCTTAAGAGTATTATGAACATTATTGTACAGAATATAAGCTTATGGAACAAGATCTTAGGCTTACTTGAGCTAAAATGGGTCGAAATAGGGTTTTTGGGTTTGTACTCCTAGTAACGACTTCAAGGCTTCGTTTTTCTTGATTCTTGGCTTCTATTATGAGCTTAGGGACTTCTCTTGATCTTCTATTACTGCTACAGAAGGCTAGAGTTTCATTTGAGGGTATGAGATGAGATGTGTGGGATGAAATGAAATGAAAGGGGTGTTCAGCTATTTATAGCCTTTAAGGAGCCTTAGTGCCCAAGTTTACTCATTTAATTAGTGTCAATGCTACCTTAGCTGCATGGGCAGAGCTAGTAGGGTGACTAATGGGTGCTGAGCCACCCCTAATTAACCTACTTTATTCATTAATTATTTATATTACAAGCTGCTTTTCCATTGGTTTTTTACTTTTGGCCCCCCTTATCACTATAACGTTTTGTGCTAATAATGGTTAGCCTCCATTAACTAAAAATCCTAGCTCCACCCCTGCTTAGATGAATCATGGAAGCTAGAATGATGAGTAGGAAGAGCTAGAAGTATAGCATTGCAAGGTGGAAGTGTTTTTGGGGTATTTGTGTGGTTTGGCTAGAAAAAAGGAAGACAAGGAGGTGACAAGGCCTCTTTGGTGACCAAGTATTGAGTTTAAGGTGCTTGTAAGCTGCTATGAGATATAGTAGCTTAGTCATAGAGGTGTTAGGGTGCTTGGTTGGGTTTAAAATGGGTAGAAATGGAGGGAAATGTGTATCGGGTTAGATTAGGGCTCATTTAGGGTTTTTAGGGTTTAATTTCGAGTTAAGGCTAGGGTTTAGGATAGGTTAAGGTTTAGGATTAGTGTTAGGATTATGGTTTAGTGTTTAGGGCTTAGTTTTAGGTTTTTGGGTTTAGTTTTAAGGTTAAAGTGAAATTAGGGTTTAGGGTTTTGTTTTATAGTTTAGGGTTTTAAAGCATGGATTAGGGTTAAGATTAGGGATATATTAGGGTTTAGGAGTCATGAATTAAGTACTTGACCTAATTAGGTTTTTAGGTATTATTGACTTATACATTAAGCTTAAATGAGTTGTACATTGTTTTTAGAGGGTAACATTATTAAAATGTTATGCTATGATACTTGTACGCATGCCTTGAATACTTGTACATTCACTTTATGTATACATTACATATAATTAGAGTTTTGATACAAACGTTTAACGTTTAAAGCCTGTTTTGATATAATGTTGTTAAATGGATAACATTTTGGGTAAAAATAATATTAGGGCATAGACTTGACATATTAGGATGTTTACATGATATAAACATAGATATAGATGGCATAGGTAGGTTGCGTGAGCTCGTTTAGTTTGCTATGTAAACAATGTTACATAATAGAATGTAATAAAGCGAAAAATTTCCCCGTACAAAGGTGATCATAATAAAATAGGTAGATATTACATTGATGAAAATTTCGGGTTGTTATAGTCCCCCATCCTTATAGAAATCTCGTCCCGAGATTTATTGGATGCCAGAGTGATGTCAAGGAATAATTCAAACAAATTATGAATTGTAAGAGGGTCGCTTGTGCATCAATCATGTCGGATATAAATCTAGAAATATTTGAACAAACAAATTATGACTAGAGACTCAATTGTATGAAAGTAATAATGATAATGATTAAATGAAGAAAAGGAATTATTTATACAAACGGATTAAAATAAAATTGTTTTTATGAATGCCATACTTAAGCCCACTCATTTTTAATTTGTCATTTACAAACAGAGGCGTCTCAATCCTTGTAACTAAGAATTTATAAATTTAAAGTTAGGTGGTTCATAATTTCCTTATTCAAATGAAGAAGCATTCTAATTCATTTCAATAAGATGATTATAAATCATCCTACTTAAGCATAAAACATGATATCAAAACGGTGTTAAGTAGACTGTTTCTGCTATATTCATCTCTCTTTCTGTTTTTCAGCTCACAAATTCTCTCAATTCTTTTACTCACCAAATCACTCTATATGTTTTTATCACACATCTCTCTTTCTATTTTTAATCTCACTAATTCTCTCTATTCTTTTACCTCACCATTTTCTTAATCAGGACTTTAAAGATTGAGCATTCCAATACTAGCAATCAGATATTGAAATCTACTTACATCAAATGCTTTTGTAAGCAAATCTGTAACATTCTTGTCAGTATGAATCTTGATCATTTGAATTAGCTTCTTTTCATTGGAATCTCTGATAAAGTGATGTCTAATCTCTCATTGTGCTTATTTTTTAATGAAAAATTAAGGGTTTCTAACTATTGCAATATAGTACTTCATTATCAATATAGATCTTTGTATGCATAAAGTTATACCCATAATCAAGCAATTGATTTTGAATCCAAAGCACTTGGCCACAACAACTTGAAGCAGCTACATATTCAGCCTCTGTTGTGGAATTAGCAACCACAGTCTGCTTCTTGCACTGCCATGAAATCAATCTACACCCAAGGAATTGACAACCTCCTGTTGTGGACTTCCTATCCAAGCTTGCTCCAGCATAATCACTATCAGTGTATGCTACCAAATCAAAAGGTGAATCTTTTGGATACCAAAGGCCCAATTTAGGTTGACCTTTTAAGTATCTAAAAATTCTTTTCACAGCATGAAGATGTGACACTTTTGGGTTGACTTGGTATCTTGCACAGGCACACACTGCAAACATAATATCAGGTCTTGAAGAAGTAAGATACATCAATGAACCAATCATTGATCTATATAAATAAACATCCACTTCTTCACCATCTTCATCCTTGAGCAAAGGCTTTTGTATTTTCATAGGTGTGCTTGTTGTCTTGACATCAGTAAAATGAAATTTCTTCAAAATTGCAGTCACATACTTGTCTTGACTGATAAAATTCCATCCTCCTTCTGCTTTACTTGCAGTCCTAAGAAGAATGTGAGTTCACCTATAGAACTCATCTAAAACTTCTTATGCATCATCTTCTCAAACTCAGTGCATAAAGACTTCTTTGTAGAGCCAAAAATGATATCATCTACATATACTTGAACTAATAGAATATCACCTTTGTCCCTTCTTATAAACAAAGTCTTGTCTATCTTTCCTCTCTGAAACCCATTGTCTAATAAATAAGTTGACAAGGTTTCATACCAAGCTCTGGGAGCTTGATGCAGTCCATAAAGTGGCTTTTCTACTTTGTATACTCTGTCAGTGAAGTCTGGATCTTCAAATCATAGTGGGTTGACAAATATAGACTTCCTCTTCAATCTTACCATAAAGAAAAGCACTCTTGAAATCCATATGGAACACCACAAAGTCTTTAAATAAGGCATATGTTAAGAATAACCTAATTGCTTCAATTCTGGCAACAGGAGCAAAGACTTCATCATAGTCAATCCCTTCTTCTTGTGTGTACCCTTGAGCAACCAACCTTGCTTTGTTCTTTATCATAATGCCTCTTTCATCCTTCTTGTTCCTGTAAACCCATTTAGTCCCAATAGCCCTTTTGACATTTGGTAAATCCACCAAGGTCCAAACCTTTTGTAATTTGAATTGTAGAAGCTCATCCTGCATAGCTTCTATCCAACTTGGATCCTTTAATGCATGAATTACCTTTTTGGGCTCTTCTTGTGATAAAAAGCAAGCAAACAGGTAATTTTGAAAGTCTTTATGATTTGTTCTTTGCTGAACTAAACTAACCAAACCATGTTCTTCCAAATTCTTTGTCATTCTTCTTGTTTGATGTGTTAAATTCAAGTCTCCAATAATTTGTTCAACTGGATGATCTTTGTGTACTCTTGTAGTTGGAATAGGACTAATAAGCATAATTACATCCAAATTGTTCATGTCAGCCTCTGCACCAACATCTTCATCATCATCTGAATAGATAATATCTTCCAATTCTTGCATATTTGGATCATCTGGAAGTTCAATGCTTGTTTTTGCACCAACAACATTAACTTCTATGCCAACAACATTAACAGTTGAACTAACAACATTAACATTGTTAGTGCTGTTTCCATCACTAGCAGTATTAATATTGTTAGTGTTGTTAACATTATCATCCTTCTCTTGATCATCTCTTTCATCCTCGTTACTTGGATCACCATTAACCTTCTTTTCACCATCACTTAAAGGTTTGAATCCAGCATTAGGAGAACTTTTTGAATCTTGAGAGAATAGTGGATCAGCAGGCCACAATGGTAGCAGTATGTAATCTTTTTCAGGTATTGTCTCCATTCTAGCTTTACCTGCACGATCATATGCTTTTGTACCTGCATTACCACTAGACTGATTTCCTGCAACAACTGGCTTATAATTCATTGACTTTGTTTGTGCATCAATATCAAAAAGCCAATTTGGTCTACTTCCTACAATGTTAGGTGTATTCTCAATAAACTGGAAATGCAGGTTCTCTTCAACTATCCTAGTTCTACTGTTGAATACTTTAAATGCTTTACTATTAATTGAGTACCCAACAAAGAATCCTTCATCAGCCTTACCATCAAACTTGACTAAGTGATCTA